>MJUU01018120.1:15890-30754 GCA_002080025.1 Modiolus philippinarum | reverse complement strand
TATTATCTATTAAAAATTCCAACATCTTGATTACGTCATTCTCAGTGATATGAGATTACAAATTGGAACAATTGTTGGTTATGATAACAAAATTGTAATTGCAACAAAAGATCAAAAACTAGGCTTTAATGATGATATAAATAATAAACATGTTAAACAAGTTTCTCATTCTTTAGATAAATTAGATGGGACAAAAACAAAAAAATCTAAACCAGAACTTGTTCATGATATACCGAAGCTTTCTGATAAATTTGTTCAAGATAAACAATCAAATATAGAACACGAAGAAAATAAAACAGCGTTAATAGTTGGGGGTATTGTATTTGGTATTACAGCACTTATTATTTATAAAATTTATTAATTTATTTTTTTAAATATTCCCTGGCAGCAGCATACAATAAACCAACAACCAAAACAAGCAAAGCCCATAAATTATTTGAAAACCAATTTACTATGTCTTTTGTTGCATTTAACAAAAAAGATACAATAGAACCAATAATTTCCGGCAATGCAGCTGCTAATTTTTTTGCTAGAAAAGCTAGTAATTTACCAAGATTTGATAATTGTTTTTTATCCAATCTTTTACATCTGTTTTATTTGTAGGGGTGGAGGACTACTTCCACTATCAGAAGGAATTGCCTCAACAATAACACCAATAATCATCCCAAAAGCAGTTAAAACACTAACTATTGTTATTCCTTGTTCTCTAAAACAACGGCAGTAGAATACCGAAGGAACAAAGGGGTGATATTCACAAAAATCGAAGTCCAAAGACAGGGCAAAAACGAGAACACAGAAAACAATGACTTTAGACACAAAAACAATGACGCCAGACAGACACAAAGCACAGAACCAGAAACCACAACATTCAGAACAAAGGCACTCACAATGTGAACTCCAGTGAAACTGAGAGGGACATCAGGTGCTCCGGAAGGGTAAGCATGTCCTGCTCTGTTAACAGCACCCGTCACACTATGAGTGATTCAATCCGGGAAAATGTCAAAGTCGGTAGTCAAATCCGGGAAGACGTGAATCTAGCTGAAAATGTCCACTTTCATTTGGGATACTGACACGTCATATCTTTCAATGATGCTATGGTGACGGTCTCTAAATAATGTTCTAATTCTTTCACCTAATGTAGTGTCTTAATTTAATATTTTATGTATTGTCTGTTTAATTCTGTCTAACTGGTTACGTAGTATATATCTATTATCATTAATTGCCTCCAGTCTTGAACTTCTCTCAATTTCCAAATCTATTATTTGATTACGTATTCTATCTATTTTATCTTCATCATTGTCTTCTTGAGCTTTTTCTAATTTTTCTTTTTCTTTTGCTATATCTTTATTTGTTTCATCCAATTTTGCTATATTATTTGCAAGCGCTTCTATCATATCAGTAAATGCTGTTGGTAAACCAACAATCTCTCTCCATGGCAAATTAAATCGTCTTTCTGCTTCTTTCTCAAATGTTTTATCATCAAATACTTGTTTGACAGATGTTTCCGCATCAGCCACTGTTTTTAAAAGTTTTTGTACTTCTTGTTTGGAAGTTATATTTTTTGAAGAAATATTTTCTTCTATTTTTCTTTGTAATCTATTTTCAACATTAGTAATATGTTGATTAGTTATTTTATAATGGTCAACACCTAAAACATTTCTAATGAAATTAACACCATATTTTTCTAAAGTGCTAAATTTATAAAATTGTAATACACCTTCTTGGTAAAATGTTAATCTAACTTCCTTATCAGCTCTATCTCTTACATATAAATTAATTCTTCCCTTATCATCTCCCCCTAAAAAGAAATCTCTATGATTTTTGTTTAAATCTAATTCTTCATTTACGCTGTAAAATCTTTTTACCATTTTTTTGATAATTTTACTTTTGTGAGTTATTTGATCTTATGGTGATAAATTTTCTAATTGTTCAAAATATTTATTTATATACTGGTAAAACCCCATATCATTTTTAAAAGAAGTTTCTTCTTCATTATCCTCATCATGATTATAATCTTTAGAAATATCATACATTTCAATTCCTCCTTCAGCCATTTTTAATTATAAAGTTTGTATTCATATTTTGGTGGAGGAAAAATTTTGGTGGAGGAAAATAGAAATTTTCCATTTTTTTTTAATTTCATTTCTTACTCTTGCTTCTGTATCTTCTATTAATTCTTTTTCTTTCTTCATCATTCATTCTTGTTTGTGTTTGTTTTTTACGTATATTTTCTTTCATTTCATTATATTTTTCTAATTCATCTAAAATTGATTCAAATTCATTCTCACTTATCTGTCCATCAGTCAAAGATTTTGAAATTAAATCTTTTATACTATTTAACTTACTCTATGCCATTGTTTTAATTTTATGTTTTTTTTATTTTGTTGTAAGTTTACGACTAACAAGTTTAACACAAGCCCCTAAACCCCCACACACGACAGCTGCAATTTGCATTGGTAAAAATATAGGAAAGGCTATTCCAACACCAGCTAAAATAGCAGAAGCTGAAATTAAAGTAGTATCAACTCCGTCAGTAGCATTAATTCCACGCTTATATTTCTTGTATAATGATTTACGTTTATCTCTCTCATTTATTAACGTTTTTTTTCTATTTCTGTTATTTTTTGTAATCTATAATTCTGTCCATCTTCTGTAGGTAATTCTGGATATAATGTTAAATCTGGGGCTGTTGGTTGCTTCATTTTTAAGGGTATTTTTTTGTTAATTACAGTTAAAACAAAATTTTTATTTGACATTAAAAAGACAAGACATAAAAAACAATAATACATACTAAAATCAAATTGTAAAAGCAGTTGTAAACTACGTTCGCTGATTAATATAAACTTAACGACGACTATAAATATTTACATGTTTTAGGCATATCAGTAAAGAATCAGGTTAGATAACTCTCCGGACAAAAATCTGTGACCTTTTGTTTGAGTTGATATTTTATTGTGAAATAATGTAATTAAATGTTTGATATAAGTAAAATGTTTAATTTAGGAATGTAAACATTCTTTCTGCACAACGTTTGTTTATTTAACATTTGGATATAAAAAATGCCAGATTTTTAAACATTTCATATAATGGTAATTTTCTATAAAACCGCATTTTCAGTATGTTAACTTGGGAACCCACTTAAACCCATCTAGCATATGGAAGATTTATACTTCACATATCTGCAGTGCAAATTTCATTACAATCGGACCTATGGAATTTTCTGGCTTTACTGATAAAAATGTATTTTTTTTGTAGTTTTTGCTCGCGGTCTTTTGATTTTGACACGAGTTATGCTCCTTTGGCCACAAGTCTTTAGTTTTTGCCACTTTGAATGTGCTGCCATCTGGCGTTAATTGATATACCTACATGTTTGTTTTGAAGTCAGTTACTAAAATTGATTCATCATTTATTCACCTATTGAATTTAAATTCTTAAAGTATTGGCTATTACATAGTAATACATAATAAACTGGCTCTTTATTGATAATTTATATTTATCAACTATTACATATCATATATGCTGTATACTATTTACTAGGACATGAGTTTTAAATAGATTTAAATGACAAGCCAAGCGTATTGTGTATTAGCTATTTATATCAATGAATAGATATAAAAATTAAATGTCAGTATTACATAGTAACACATAATAAACTGGCTGTTTATTGAAAATCTATATTCATTAACTATTACCCGGTAATACAACTTTCACGACAGAGTTATCTAACTTTAGTTTCTGTAATTCATTGTGTATTACTCGGTAATTCATATTTTAATTTTCTTTTTTTTGTGTGTATGTTAATATTTTTTTATTATTGTGTATTTCCCGGTAATTCATATTATTATTTTTCTTTATTGTGTATTACCCAGTAATTCTTTTATTCGCTGTACTCCCGGCTATTTTTTTTCTCACTTTTTCCTGTGTAACTTTTTCCCTTTCGCTGTACTCCCGGCTTCTCTTTTTTTTTGGACCCACCAGTGTCTCTAAAAAATTTTTCTCACTTTTCCCACACCAACTCTTTTCCCTTCGCTGTACTCCCGGCTCTCCATTTATTTTTTATTTTTTTGGTGGGGTGGGGTCAAATTTTTTTATTTTATATACTGGTTATGCATATCCCGTGGGCGAAGCAAAGCAGCGGCCACGGGATATGCATAACCTATAACTACTATTGTCTTTTACCTTCTTCTGTGTCGTTAGATAATGCTGCTAATATTGCCTAATTAAAAACATTATCTACTTCAGCCTGCAATAAATAATAAATGTTTGACTACATGAATTATTAACATTTTTATGATTGACGGATATTACTCTGCATTGGAAGCAGATCTTACCATGCCTTTTACAACACCAGATATTACATCAATGTGTTATACTCATGGCGTTTTTGATTTTTACTGTTTCCTTGATGTTCAATTGTTTTATGTTTTTTTTTTTTGTATTGCTCAGTTATTTCCCTTTAAATTCATATGATTCAATTTCATATGATTGTTTTTAACGAATTACTATTAGGTCTCCAATTTCAGAATTTTATTTAAGATATTTTCACTTTATTAAAACTAAGCGAAGGTTAATACAGCAAATTGATACAGTGTTATTGCTTTCTGTCCTATATTGATTTAACGTACAATCTCATGTCAAATAAATTTCGCATCTTGCAAATTTCATTCCAAATGATAAATTTCAGATATAGGAAAACAGTCGCTATTCGCCAGCTAATGCAAAGTCTTCTAAAAAAAAATAATTAACCCCTTGAGTGCCCAGCGTTTTATCTGGTGAGTGCCAAGCGATTTTTGTTGAATGTTATTCCTGAGACGTACTGTGACGTTATGCATAACAACGATTGAAAAATTGTTTACACATTTCAGTTTGAGAAAATATTGGTTAAAACCCGAACAAAGCAAATAAAGATCTGTAACAAAAAATGCAAAATTTACTGTTTCTAAGTGAGTAAGAGTTGACATGTAAAATTTGAATTATGTTGAAAAGATCTTATTAAAAAGGAAATTTGAGGCTACTTTCACTTAGATTACTACTTTACAAATACATTCTGTCCAATAAAAGTTATCTTGCGTTATGTATTAGTAGATGCCAGTTACTTCAGTTTTTACATTCGAAACGGGAAAAAAAATAGGCGAGGGAATCATCCACAAGAATATCTATCTATATCATCTATTGGTTGGTGTTGGGGTAAAAATTCACAGTAGGCACGATATCTTACCAATGGTATTTATTTCGCCCCAACCAAATAACCCCCCCCCCATAACTCAGATTTGAGACCCAAGAAAAAAATGGCAAGTGTAATTTAAATAGCAAAATAATTGCGCAAGCGAATGGTCTTGATTAATAGGTAACCAAACCATCTTCATTAATTTAAAGTTAATCCTGGAGCTTGTCACATTGTAAGTGAGTCGTGTGAGGTTTTGAAAGATCTGTTTGCCAGAATGCAGAATGTTGGTTAATGTCATTTTTTTACCATCAGACAAAATCAATAAACAAAAGGCTCTCGAGAGCCCGTATCGCTCATCTGAACAGTGGCCAATATATATAGTCAAATAAACTTCTATTTTAATGGGTCTCATTTTCAAACTATGTATAGAAACCTTTGTGTTAGGTAGTGCAACATTTAACTCTTTACTCTACTGCTAAAGAAAAGACAAAATTATAAAGAGAAGTATTTAGCTAAAGTTTATTTCCGACTTGCTAAGTGGCTTCAAAAGAGAAGTATTTAGCCAAAGTTTATTTCCGACTTGCTAAGTGGCTTCAAAAGAGAACTTGAGATCTTTGAAAGCCTCCAAAGACGCAGACTTGAAAATTATCTGTTTTGAAGGGAACTATTTCAGTGTGCATGGTTCTAATTAGCCCAATTGTTTCAGGGTCCATAGTCCAATGTTAAACAATGTTCACTGCTAGCCCTTTTCTTGGATGAGGGATTGCCACAAAAGTAACATACATGTCATGTTAGGTTCTCCAGTAGAAAACTTGTATACATTTCCAAAATTTAAACGAAGTGCTCCACAGGCGGCCATTATGGGTGATGGATTTGAACAAAAGTAATAACACTTGGTCAACATCTCATAAGAATCATTCATGCCAATCAATTCAGCTATACTCTAGAAGAAGATCTTTGTATGCATTTCCGCATACGTTCCAATGTTAAACTAAGTTCACCCTGGTGGCCTTGTCTCGTGAGGATATGTACTAATATCCATTTGTTAAGAACCTCACAAGTATCATAAATGCCATGTTTGGTTCAATTTCATTCAGCGGGTCCTCTAGAAGAAGATCTTTGTATGTATTTCCTCATAGTGTCCAATGTTAAATTATGATCAAAGCTGGCGGCCATGTTTTATAACAGATAAGCACCAAAGTAACAACACTTGGTCAGAACCTCACAAGTATCAGCTTTAAATCAATTCAGCGGTTCTCTAGAAGATCTTTGTATGCAATTCTGTAACATCTCTAACCCTCAAACAATACAAAGGTAAACATTAAAAAAATAAGACTTCTACAAATCTCTTATTATTCAGACAAGAACATGGACAAATCGATATCACAAACATCGCTAACGAGGACAAAAATTAAATGTAACAGATGATATACAAGCCAAACAATAAACACTGACTGAAACACATTTTAACCGAGAGTGACGTCAGGTATTCTGGAAGGGTATTCTGCTCTGTTAACCACACCCGTCACACTGTCGGCGAGTCAATCAAGTCAAGAAATGTAATGTCAAATCCAGGTAGACGTGAATGTTCCGTCTTCAGTTGGGACACCGACCTGTTGTATCTTTCAATGATGTTATGGTGACGGCTAAAGAATTTCATAATGGATGAAAGTAGCAAAGGCTGGTCAAAAGGCCCGATTCCTCAAACGTGCAGCGCTATGAAAAGTCAAGTTTGCATATTTTGCGATCTATCACTTATACTGATTATTTTGCAGTTAATGATTCACTCACTGGTTGTTCTTGCATTGTGGATGTGAAATTAATGATAGTAAAATTGACTGCAATCATTGACCGAAAAAAGATCAATGATCGCAGCTCTTGGTTTGACAGGCTTCTAAATTCAATTCAAAATCGTACTCTCAAGTTATACATTTATCAGAAGACAACCATAAATATACAGACTTAATCTATCAAACCTTTTTCAAGTGTAGAATTTTGTTTCCTCAAACTTCCGAGGGAGAATAACATAATCTATTTAGCATATAACAGAAACAAAAAACAAAATCGAAAAGAGACAAAGCAGAGTAAACCGGAAGTCACGAGAGGTAAAGTATAGTATCCCGCTGTCAAGGTAAGTTGTTCAATAAACATCCAGAACTAGATGCTCACATACTGAGCCTGTATAGCTCACCTGACAAAGATGCTTCTAAATACAAAAAAAAAACCGATGTTGCATAAAAACCGTAAAATTTCGTTATGCTGTACACGTGTTTCAAGGAGTAACCTCTCATCTAAACCATGCCTTTGCTGATGACCAAAATCTTTTTTTTTCCATATTATGGCCTAGTGTTAAGCTATGTGTTCTCTACTGGCATCCATGTTTTAGCCGGATCCAATCGAAAAAAACCTTTGTTAAGATCTTTCCACACATTACTCAAATACAGTTAAGTAAAATTTGCTTCAATGGTTTCAGCGTAGATTATGAAAATGAAGATTTTGCCATAGGGTCCTATGTTAAACTATGTTCAACACTGGCCACAAAGTTTTTTTTAATTGGATCAGAACAAAATGAGCAATCTTAGTTAAGGACCTCCCATACATCATTCCTGTAAAGTTTGGTTGAATTGCTTCACTGGTTACTGAGGAGAAAATGAAAATGTGATTTTTCCCATAATAGGGTCCAATCTTAAAACTATATTCCGTTATGATTTCCATGTTTTAATCAGATTTGGACAAAAATGAACAATCTTTGTAAAGGGCCTTCCATGCATCATTCCTGTAAAGTTTGGTTGAATTTGCTTCAGTGGTTTCAATGAGAAGACAAAAATGTAATTTTTCCAATAGGGTTCAATGTTAAAACCTAAGTTCCGCGCTTGCAGTCATTTTTTTTTGTTGGTTTGGAACGAAGTGAGTAATTCCTGTAAAGGAACTTCCATGCATAATTCCTGTAACTATGGTTGAATTTGCTTCAATGGTTTCAGCGGAGTTGATGAAAATGTGATTTTTCAAATAGGGTCTAATGTTAAACCTAAGCTCGGCAATGGCGGCCATGTTTTTTGTCGGATCGTATCGAAATGAACAATACTTGTAAAGAACCTTCCATAAAGTAAATCTGTGAAGTTTAGTTGAATTTACTTAAGTAGTTTCAGAGGAGACGATGAAAATGTGATTTTCCCTAAGGGTCTAATGTTAAATCTAAGTTCAACTCTGGCGGCCATATTTTTTGTCGGTTCGGATCGAAATGAATAATCCTAGTAAACAACCTTCCATACATCATTTCTGTAAATTTTGGCTGAATTTCCTTTATTGGTTTCAGAGGAAAGGATGAAAATGTAATTTTTTCCCATAGGGTACAATGTTATAGCTAAGTTCCGCACTGGCGGCCACGTTTTTTGTCGCATGTGAATGAAATGGGCAATTTTGTAAAGGACCTTCCATACACCATTCCTGTAAAGTTTGGTTAAATTTGCTTTTAGTGCACGTGGTTTCAGAGGAGAAGATGAAATAGCGATAATTTAACTGACGGACGACGGACGCCAAATGAGGGAATAGCTCACACTGACGATTTTGGTCAGGTGAGCTTCAAATCATCTTTGCCTGTTATGTACTTTATCAGAATACTTTACTGAGACAGAACATTTTATTCCATTAATACATTCCAGATAGAAGCAGCCGTTAAGAAATATTGCAGAACCAAAAGCTAAAATTCAAGCGCTTTATAGTCTTAGTTGTCTATATATCATTGTAAAACTAAATAATTCAGCTTAAATAATGTATATTTTCTAATTACACTTTCAAGAACTATTCATCGTCTAAATTCATCTGGGTCATGCTGCTAATGACGTCATCAAGATTGAGTCCTTTTTCAACAGCCCTTTGGATTCCGCAAGTCGTATACTTTTTGTGGTAGATTGCGTCAAGAATAACTGTGTAAACAGCAAATTCCACAATAACCTCGCGGTGCTTTTGCTTTAACTGTTCCGAGTTATCACTATCGCCATGTGGGGTCATGTCTGAGTAGGTTCTTCCAAGTACGATGTTTAATGCCAAAGTGATGATATTATCTTCATTGATTTTATCGTTTAATTCGGGAATTGTAGTAAGAAGCTTTGTAGACCTTAATTCTGCTAACCTTTTCAAACATAACTTTTCTCTAATAAAGATTAAAAACTCGTCATGAGGCAGTTTCCGGCCACCTTTATATAACCAACCTGACTGGTCAAATGTATGCTCTGTGTTCAGCACGTTTTCTTTTACCAAAAGCTCTTTTGCATCTTTGTGGTATGTTTTATTGTACAATTTGGTGATTTTTGTTTTTCCTGGTATACCGGAAGAATCTTTTAGCTTCTCCTTAGGGCTGGTTGCGTCCCCTGAACCATGGTATTGTGTACTTGCATCGAGGGATTCACGACGTCTTTTATCAATACCATCGCGAGTTTTATTCTCTCGTGGTATTTTTTTCTTCAGACATTTTTGAATTCTATCGTGGATACTTTTTTTTACATCATCCTTTAATGGGTCATCTAATGAGTTGCAAAATCTAGCAAACTGCTGATCGACAAGTTCTACAAATGTCGGGGGATCCATGGTTGCCATTTCTTTATCAAGGTGAGACAAACTTTCTTTGTAATGGTGCTCTGAAATGAATATACGTCAAGTTTATATTGATATTCCAAACAATTGAATATCATTATAGTTCTTTAACAATTACGTTATTTTGAAAAAAGCAGCATTATTGTGGTTAAAATAAAACAAACAAAAAACAAACAAACAAAAAACAAACAAAAAAAAACTAACAAATAAAACAAAACAAAACTTTAACAAAACAAAAAAACAAAACAAAACAAAAAAGTCAATTGTTTAATGAATACAAATTGCACCAACGGTCTATATCAGAAAATGTGGACCGATCAATATCGTGATATTAGAACAAAAATATATGGCACGCGAAATTAACCAAAACTTAGGTAAACCAGGATTATCGCCGGAAAACCCGATATATACATTGAACATGTGCGCTTCGCATTTTGACAGAAATCTATAATTTTTTCAAGATTTTACAGATAGTTGAACTCAGTCATTTTCTGGCAGTATTTTATGTGTAGGGTACTTATTTAGTGTCACCAACTCCTCTCACAGCTTTTAACTATATATACACGTGTAATGCCGGGTTTCATGTTCATTTACTCCATATCCTTTCGTAAAATATTGAACATGTGCACCTTATATTTTGGTAGACGTTTACAATCCTTTCAAGATTTTACAAAATGTTAAACTAAAATATGCTGTCACTGGCGTGTTTATAGTCCAAAAAGGACAATTGGCCCTTTCACGATAATTATAATGATTATACCTATCTTCAAATAAATTAAAGATATCTTTAATTCAAGTAGAGATATCTTCAATTCAGTTAAAGATAGGTCTAATTCCCACCGTATGGGAACGACACCGGATATTGGTACTACCGAAGCGGACGATTGATATTACTTAAGCATGAGTGAAGGTGAAAAATCGCACTTTTATTATATTTCTTCGTAATATTTGTGATCGGAAATGTGTGTAATGTTCGACGGGATAAAATTAGAGTTCATGATAGTCGTATAAACATAGAATAAAGCAAGTAAATAAAAATAAGAGATGAAAATACATTGCCTAGTACCGCAAATAATGTCCCAAAGGGATGTATTTTTCTTCAAAAGCAAACGATTTCAAGCGTGTTGTGTTAAAAAAATACACCCTTTAGTTCAATAATTTCATCCTTCGATTCACATTAAGCAAATCCATGTCTCAACAGCTGGTTATGTAACTTAAATCACGAAAACAAAATTATGAAAGAGTACGGCGACTTGTCTATTATCTGGCATATTCTACAAGTCGCCGTACACTTTCATACGGTGATTCCGCTTATTTTAACCTATCTTTAATTGCATTGAAGATATCTCCAATTAAATTAAAGATATCTTTAATTCATTTGAAGACAGGTGCAATTGAATCTTGTATCCTCAATTATTTGAAAATTGGTATAATTATTTGGATATACCGGTATGCTATTTGGCGTTCTATAAGGACGAGCTCCCCAATTTAACCGGAGTTAGATTCTGGCTCGTTTGTCACTCCGTTGTAAAATCCGAATTCCAGGCAGGATATTGGAAATAATTAATATGCTACACAAACCAATTGTTTATTTATATACAAAGTACATCTCATGAAATACATAAGACATTGTGGGCACCATGTTTACTTATTACATAATTTTGAAGAAGGAAAGCCATAAAATCCCTATTTCCCGGGTATAAAAACATGCCTTTCCCGTGTCCTGATTGCATTTTGATCCAGAATTCATGACCTTAAAAAGGGCTACCTCGAAGTTAAATTGCAAATCCCGGCGTATCGAAAATGGTCTCAACTGAACCCCAAAAGCCCTCCCCTTCCCCAATCTTTCATGAGAATGACAACAAGCAAGCATTAATAGACAGACTAATAGGACATCACATGAAATGAATGTTTTGGTTGATGTTGTCATAAAAATAGAAAATCATTCGGAGTACGAAATGGCCATATTAGGACGGTAAGGAAATTCGGATGCTAAAAGATTTGATATGTATATAAATTATTAAAATATGACCGCCAATACCTGAATAATTAGACTAAATTTCCTTTAAATATCACAAAAGAAGTTGGCATGAACAACATAAAAGGAAAAGCATCAAGCATTGTAGAATAAGTTAAGTGCATTGATCACAAATGAAATTACCAGCAGGTTTTCACTTAGTTAGGGACCGATCATTTAACCTGAAAAAAAATTATTTATTTTTTTACGTGTATCAACAAAATATTTTTTTTTTCTCAAAATTAACATTATTTTTTGGACAGAAAGCCTCCTTCAGAATTTTTTTTCATCGTTTTGGCAGCAAAAATATTTTTTCACGTAAAATCAGCTCCAAAATATTTTTTTACAAAAAAAAACCATAGCCCCCCCCCCCCCNCCCCCTTTAAGTTAAATGGTCGGTTCCTTAGAAATAGACTGTGAAGTCAACTTGCCCATCGGATAAGTCGACAATATTATTTGCCCTTTCTAAAATCATTTTGTCCTTCCATAGAAATGAAGATAAATAAAATATTTATTGAACAAATGGACAAGTCAGCATCAAATTTAATTTGCCCTGTACAAATCTTACTTGAGACAAACTTAAATCTTACTCTGACCCAGGGACTATATATATAGCTATATATAGTCTCTGCCTGACCAGATAGTTCCTTAATATTCACATACAAAGCTGCAAATCACTTTTGGCGTTCCAGTGTAAATATAACGTCATATTGAACTGGTTCCTAGCTCACTATTCACTAACGTCTTAGAGTATATTTAACCGGGAACCAGCTAAACGTTGACAAAGTAAAAGCAAAATTGTACACGGTAACGGTGTCGACATTTTTCCGAATTCACTGACGCAAAAGTTTAAACCCCCTAACCTCAAAGAAAATAAAGACATGTAGGGAAAACAAGTTAATTGCAAACCAGGAATAAAACTAGAATAGACCCTTTCATGACAACTGCAGTCCTGAATTTTGCACCTGCGCTCATATACCTTTAATTGGATAAAATACAACGCCATTACATATGTGACGTCTTGATTAATGTCTTACGACTTCATTTTAGCGGGAAATGTTTTCATTTCCACTCAAAATAGTAGGAACGCAGTTATCGTGAAAGGGCCAATAGTCCCTTTTTTTTACTATTAATACCCCAGTGACAGCATATTTGAGTTGATCTGAAAAGGATTGTAAACTTCTACCAAAATATAAGGTGTACATGTTTAATGTAAGAGTTGATGACACTAAATAGGTATTCTACGCAAAAAATACTGCCGGAAAATGATGATCAATCAGTTCATATCTGCTACTTCAATCTATATATAGAAACACCCATGCAAAAGTTCAAACCTCTTCATAAAATATGAGGTGCACATGTACCCTGTCTTTAGAAATTTGTCAAAAACTATCTGAAAATTCCGGAAAAATTCATAAAATGAAACCAAAATATGAGGGGTACATGTTTAATGTATATAAAAACACCCTGCAAATTTTCAGGTCTCTCAGTAAAAACCTGTAAGAAGAGTTGATTACATAAAATTAGTGCCCCATGTGCGGACGTGCAGACAGACTTACAGACAGACAAACAAGCTGAACCTATATTCACCTAGTAAGCTTCTTTTGCGGGGTATAATGAACACGATAATCCGCTAGGGACATTTCTTTGCATAATGGAGATTACTCCCTAGGTTTTTCGGAGTTTGATAAATATTTGGAAAGATACGATGTCGCTAAATCCAGATTATCCCTGCTTCTTCCGAGATACGATTTTTGTCTTAACCAACAGGCAAGGAATTAATATTCCTCCTTCACTAACGGGAAATTTTGTTTATGTATGATCCCTGGATTATTTTTTGCATGGAGGTGATTGAGTACATCTCTCTTTTTAAAGTACATCTCTCCTTTCTTTTAGTAATGTAAATAACTGGTTATTGAATTTGGGGGAAATCAACAAAAAAATGGGTATTGAAGATTGCACAGCCTGATCAAGCCTTTGAAAAAAGAGAAGTTTCAAACTCTTTAATTTTAGCTAATTTTCGCCTATATTCTGCACAAATCTAAAAAAAACAACTTTTCCATAGAGAAAAAGGGTTTTCAACGCAAAGCCCCCATGTTTTTTTTTTCTTTTTTTCTTTTTGCATTCACAAACAAAGTGAACTAAAGAAAATTTAAGTTTGAATAGCAGAATTTATTTCCCTCTTTTAAGGGGCGTAATTACAAAAAAAAGGGATTTAAAAGGCACGAAAATTTTGATACAAAACTACTGATTTTACCACAAAATTTTAATTTTATTCCTGTTTTGGGAAGAAACGCACGTCTCGCTTTTATGTACTACTAATGAGCATTGTAATGCATGGATTTAACCTGCTTAACAGTAACCTCAATAGACCATTTGCCAGTTCCGCAATCAACAGAATGAATTTAGCAAAACCCAAAAGGGAGGTAACTTTTTGAAAAATCTCAAAGGGACAGAATGGTTCCCTGCTTGTGAAAACCAACTAAAAATAAATCATTTTGAATAAAAAGTTATAATAGTTTAACCCTTAGCAGACGTTTAATCGGCAACATTATTCAAAACCAAATCCCAAATACCTATTACAATTCTTTAAAGTGGTACTTCTTTCAAGTAAAAAAAAATTAACAACTGTTCAAACTTGAACTGCCTTCTAAAAGACTAAGAAAGTATTAATACATTAGAAAATATGCTAACTTACTGCTGAATATCATAAATATTGTGTTGTGAATTACTTTGTCCAGTCTGACTAAACACCAAGAACGTACAAATGTGCACATTTAATGTTTGTTTGTCCGATATAGGAGTTATTTCCCTTTGAAGGTTTGACGAAAAAAAAACCCACCAAATTTGACTAGAACTGACAAGAACTCTTGTAATAGGCAAATCATCTATTAAGGTGTGTGAAAGCGGTCTTTATCTTGCTAGGAGGTTATGGATCTCTCTTTTTGCTTTTTGAAATTTTTAATGGGGAATCAGGATGAGGAATTTGTTAAAAAAATCTCAGGACAGGAGGAAGCTGAAAAGATAAGCAGGATGACATATATGAATATATATGAAGCAAAATGATTGCTTCTAGTCAGAAGTGAC
>MJUU01018118.1:0-23439 GCA_002080025.1 Modiolus philippinarum | reverse complement strand
TCTCTGAAACTACTGAGCCAATTGGCACCAAACTTGGCCACAATAGTCCTTTGGTGGTCCCTTACAAAAAAAGGTGTTTTTCAGGTCTGTGTGATATCCAAGATGGCGGCCAGCGGGAAACATAGTTTTAACATTGGACCCTATTGGAAAACACATTCAAAGGTCTTCTTCTCTGAAACTAGTGAGCCAAATGGCACCAAACTTGGCCACAATAGTCCTTTGGTGGTCCCTTACAAAAAAGGTGTTTTTCAGGTCTGCACGATATCCAAGATGGCCGCCAGCAGGAAACATAGTTTTAACATTAGACCCTATGGGAAAACAATTTCAAAGATCTCCTTCTCTGCAATTACTGAGCCAATTGGCACCAAACTTGGCCACAATAGTCCTGTGGTGGTCCCTTACAAAAAAGGTGTTTTTCAGGTCCGCTCGATATCCAAGATGAACGCCAGCGGGAAACATAGTTTTAACATTGGACCCTATGGGAAAACACATTCAAAGATCTTCTCCTCTGAAACTACTGAGCCAATTGGCACCTAACTTTGCCACAATAGTCCTGTGGTGGTCCCTTACAAAAAAGGTGTTTTTCAGGTCTGCTCGATATCCAAGATGGCCGCCAGCGGGAAACATAGTTTTAACATTGGACCCTATGGGAAAACACATTCAAAGATCTTCTTCTCTAAAACTTCTTATTCAATTTGCACCAAACTTTGCCACAATAGTCCTTTGGTGGTGCCTTACAAAAAAGGTGTTTTTCAGGTCTGCACGATATCCATGATGGCCGCCAGTGGGAAACATAGTTTTAACATTGGATCCTATAGGGAAACTCATTCAAAGATCTTCTCCTCTGAAAATACTGAGCCAATTGGCACCAAACCTGGCCACAATAGTCCTTTGGTGGTGCCTTACAAAAAAGGTGTTTTTCAGGTCCGCTCGATATCCAAGATGGCCGCCAGCGGGAAACATAGTTATAACATTGGACCCAATGGGGAAAACACATTCAAAGGTCGTCTTCTCTGAAACTACTGAGCCAATTGGCACCAAACTTGGCCACAATTGTCCTTTGGTGGTCTCTTACAAAAAAGTTGTTTTTGAGGACCGCTCGATATCCAAGGTGGCTGCCAGCGCGAAACAAAGTTTTAACATTGGACCCTATGGGAAAACACATTCAAAGATCTTCTTCTCTGAAACTATTTAGCCAATTTGCACCAAACTTGGCCACAATAGTCCTTTGGTGGTCCCTTTCAAAAAGGGTGTTTTTCCAGTCCGCGCCATATCCAAGATGGTTGCCAGCGGGAAACATAATTTTAGCATTGGACCCTATTGGAAAACACATTCAGAGGTTTTCTTCTCTGAAACTATTAAGCCAATTGACACAAAACTTGGTCACAAAAGTCCTTGGATGGTTCCTTACTTAAAAGGTGTTTTTCAGGTTTGCGCTATATCCAAAATGGCCACCAGTGGAGAACATAGTTTTAACATTGGACCCTATGGGAAAAGAAATTCAAAGATCTTCTCCTCTAAAATGGTACCAAACTTGGCCACAATAGTTCTTGAGTGGTCCCTTACAAAAAAGGTGTTTTTTCAGGTTCATGCTATATCCAATGTGGCTGCCAGCGAGGAACATAGTTTTTAACACTGAACCATATGTGAAAACACATTCAAAGATCTTCTTCTCTGAAACTTAAAACTGAGCCAATGGAACCAAACTTGGTCAAAATAGTCTTTATGTGGACCCCTGAAAAGAATTTTTTTTTCAGGTTCCCACTTTATCCAAGATGGCTTCCATCAGGGAACATAGTTTAACATTGGACCCCATGGGGAACACTTCTCCCCTTAAATTGATGGGGCATATTGGAACAATAGTTTAATTATATACATGTATATTGGCTCTTTGATATAAAATGTCCATGTTAATCAAGGATTAGGTGAGCGATACAGGCTCTTGAGAGCCTCTTGTTTTACAAAATACTGCCATTCGGTTTTTACCTTATTATGTACTTTAACTGACCCCTAAACCCTAACTGGCCCAATAACCGTCACAATTTCAATGTTTTGAAACAAAAAGATCATATATCATTTAAGGTTATGTCATTCTGTTGCAAGCTTAGTTATATACATGTAGGTTTCAAATTGTGTGTATCAGACTCAAGGGTACCTACATTTTGTTATCAAAACCTCAAATAGCTTTTATTCATGAGATCTGAAATTTTGCAGGCAATTGCATTTTAAATTTTTCTTGATTTAAGAGCAAGTTGAACTATGTATTATGTCAGCACTGTTACGTGACCCATGTTGTGTAATCATCTACTCTTAGTTTTTAACCAAGAAGTCAGAAACTTTGAAAGATAATGTTTTTAATTATGTTGAACATGTTTTTTTTGCATTTTGAATTGATCATGGGGATGCCAAAAACAAGGTTACATTATGGTGAATGTCACAAGAGAGTGCGGCTGTTGACAGATGAGTAAATTTATTACCTGATAATGAAATCATCTCCATCTACAATTTTAAACCATCGAAACCTCCTTAAACATTGTTAAATGTTTCTTTATATATTGAAGATTTGAACCTAACATTATGGAATTGTTTCCTAGTCATTTTAACATAGGGTACCTATTTTGTGAAATTAGCTCCCAATTTTTTCAATTTACACATAGTCTCGCTAAGTTTTGATTCATGAAAAATCTTTGTCAGGGCAAGCTAACCATTTGAGAACATTACTTTTCCATTCATACATCTTGGGATAACGAAGTTTGCAAATTAAGATTGGGATTTTGGATATACAAGCAAAGATGTAAAATTGTTGCATACAGTACATATGTAGATGCTCGATAATCTTTCGGAATTTTATTACAGTTCCAACTTTGGTAAATTCCTGAAAATGACGAAGAAACACAATTAGTTTTTCCAAGCATACAAGTCATGTACTGTAGCTATGTACTTCTTGGAATATTCAAAGTTTTTTAAAAACTTTTTTTAATGTTGCTCTATTTATATTATTACCATGTTTTTTTTAGATTTTTTTCTTTAGTTGATACAATCGTTTTTCTTTGAGTCTTTTTGAACAGATGCTTTGTATTTTTAGAGCTTGGCAGCAATGTATGGAATGTTCATAATGACCAGTTAAACAACAGTTTATTCATGGGGTTATGATAACAAACCACAGACTTGTATTACTTTTTATATTAACATTTTTTAAAAAACTCTAAACCAAATTCAATCAAATTTTAGAGAAATGTTGTATAAGGGTGCTTTACAAAAATTGCTCATTTCTTTTTTTATTTGATGAAAAATATGGCTGCCAGCACTGAACATAGTTTGAAATAGGACCCTATGAGTTAAAACATGAAGTCCTCTGAAACTATTAAAGCAAATTAAACTTAACTGTACTGGAATGATGAAGGGGAGGTCATTTTCAATTTTATGATTTAATTTCCATTTTACTAAAAACATGGCCACCTTTGCAGAACATAGTTTAACATTGCCCTATTAGAAAATCCTATTCTGATTATCTCCTCTGAAACCCATGAAACCAATTAAACCAAGTTAAAAAAAAATGTTGTGTAGATGGTTCTATACAAAACTTGGCATGTTTTTTAAGCCCCCAGATCGATGATCGGGGGCATATTGTTTTTGTCCTGTCTGTCTGTTTGTCTGTGCATCCCAAACTTTAACCTTGGCTATAACTTTTGAACTTTATACGGTAGACTTTTCATACTTGGCAGGTGTATAGGTCTAGTCAAGATGAACATAAATATGCAAAAAAAATTTGGTCAGGTCACATAGTTGCCAACCTCTGACAATGAAAAATCATGTCATGACATGACATGATATACCAAAAAGCGTGTAAAAATGCGCGACATGCGTTCGGATTAGTGATCAAATTTACATGAAAACCACTTTACTACTATAAACTCCCATTGTATTCAACATTTGCCTGTTTTGCTATTTTTACAACAAGCTGACTAGGTACAAGTCTGGTTGAATTTACAGGAAAGCAAGCCAAAAAGTTAGTAAAGAGTTTCTCAGCCTTCCCCTTCAGATGACCCCATCATTCAACGAAATTTCTGTTGCTGATTAGGAGGAAATGGTCTTTGGGCCCATTTTGAAAGATTAAGAGTTTCTAGTGAGCCAGAGCTTTTGGATGTCAGACTAGATCACTTCCTGTAAACATGGTAAATGATCCAATATAAATGTGTAAACTGTAAAGGTCCCCCCACTATCCGACCTCTCTCTTTTACCGTTTTTTAGTTCGCCTCAACAAAGTTGAGGGGGGACTATTGGAGTACCCCTGGCGTCCGCGTCGGCGTCCATGTCCGCGTCATCGTCCGCGTCCGCATTTAGGTATATATCTTGGTAATTATGAAGGGTAGAGTCATCAAACTTTGTGTACAGATGCATCTTGAGCTAACTCACAGCCTCCAGGAAAATTAGGTCTCTTTGACCTATATTTTCCGCTTGGCTGGCTTTCATTTAATTTTAGGTCCAAGTTGATATCTCAGTAACTGTACATGGTAGGATCATCTAACCTTGCATGTGCATGCATCTTTGGGGGTAGGTCAGCATCCAGGCTAAATTAGGTCACTTTGACCTATATTTTCCGCATGATTGACTTGCATTCAAGTTTAGATCCGAGTTCAGATCTAAGTTACTGTACATGGTAGGATCATCTAACCTTGCATGTGCATGCATCTTTGGGGGTAGGTCAGCATCCAGGCAAAATTAGGTCACTTTGACCTATATTTTCCGCATGATTGACTTACATTCAAGTTTATGTCCGAATTCAGATCTAAGTAACTGTACATGGTAGGATCATCTAACCTTGCATGTGCATGCATCTTCGGGGGTAGGTCAGCATCTATGCAAAATTAGGTCACTTTGACCTATATTTTCCGCATGATTGACTTACATTCAAGTTTACGTCCGAGTTCAGATCTAAGTAACTGTACATGGTAGGATCATCTAACCTTGCATGTGCATGCATCTTTGGGGGTAGGTCAGCATCCATGCAAAATTAGGTCACTTTGAAATGCGCATCTGCAGAATTTAAATTCACAGTAACTTCGGTATTTAGTTATTTCTTACCACTGGGTCGATGCCACTGCTGGTTGACTGTTAGTCCCCGAGGGTATTCACCAGCCCAGTACTCAGTACTTCGGTGCTGACCCGAAAACCGATTTTATTTGGAACCTTACAATATCTAAATTTTGTAAATTTTGTTGAAAACTAAGGAGTATCTCCCTCATGCAAAGCTCTGTCCTTAGCTGAATTTGGCTTTACATTTAGATCATATTGGTTATTTGTTCTCTATCAGTTTTTACACATATTTGATTTAATGGTCTTCCAAATGTTTAGACTTTATCTGCACTGAAGAGACATAAGTTGTCGAAATGCGCATCTGCAGAATTTAAATTCACAGTAACTTCGGTATTAAGTTATTTCTTACCACTGGGTCGATGCCACTGCTGGTGGACTGTTAGTCCCCGAGGGTATTCACCAGCCCAGTACTCAGTACTTCGGTGCTGACCCGAAAACCGATTTTATTTGGAACCTTACAATATCTAAATTTTGTAAATTTTGTTGAAAACTAAGGAGTATCTCCCTCATGCAAAGCTCTGTCCTTAGCTGAATTTGGCTTTACATTTAGATCATATTGGTTATTTGTTTTCTATCAGTTTTTACACATATTTGATTTAATGCTCTTCCAAATGTTTAGACTTTATCTGCACTGAAGAGACATAAGTTGTCGAAATGCGCATCTGCAGAATTTAAATTCACAGTAACTTCGGTATTTAGTTATTTTTGACCTATATTTTCCGCATGATTGACTTACATTCAAGTTTACATCCGAGTTCAGATCTTAGTAACTGTACATGGTAGGATCATCTAACCTTGCATGTGCATGCATCTTTGGGGGTAGGTCAGCATCCAAGCAAAATAAGGTCACTTTGACCTATATTTCCCACATGATTGACTTACATTCAAGTTTACATCCGAGTTCAGATCTAAGTTACTTTACATGGTAGGATCATCTAACCTTGCATGTGCATGCATCTTTGTGGGTAGGTCAGCATCCAAGCAAAATTAGGTCACTTTACCGTTTATGTCCGAATTCAGGTCGCGGTTACTGTACATGGTAAGATCATCTAGCCTTTGTATACATGCATAAGGTATGGTAAATGAGCACCCTGGCCAAATAGGGTTTCTGTGTCCATGTGCCATAACGAGGCGAACTTTGTAATCGTTGATTACCTATGTTTTTAAAGTTTTACCTTACGCTCATGAAAAGTCCCAAGAATTACAGGAACGATAGCGATAATAACCTTGTCTTGTCTTGTACAGGTATAATCCTCCGTCTTCCGGAGCACTCCAATTAAGGATAAAAGCTTTTCCCTAACCTAGCCCTATCCGTTACACATACTTAAAATGTATACATAGTAAATAAAAGTTACTTAAAGTTGTGCAATTAGTGGCTTATAAAAAGTACGTTAGTGGCTTTTAAGAACGCTCCTATATTACAAAAACCAAAACATTAACATCGAGTGCGGAAAAATCCAGAGAATCACGAAAAACGCGATATCGCTAGTAACCAAAAATGTAAACAACGGAAAGCCTGTAATGGCGTGTGAAATCCGAAAAAGCGTGTACACGCCGTGTGACAAAATCTACGCGTGTAAACCGTTGAAAAAGCGTGTGTTACACGCGAATATCATGTGAGTTGGCAACTATGTCAGGTCAAAGGTCAAGGTCACAGAGGTGAAAAAGGGGTGAAATTGGCTGTTTTCACATATTTGACTGTAGAATCCTTATTGTTTATCCTATTGAGACGGGATTTGTTTCATGTTAAAGCTTATAAAATTGCACAACTGTATTATGTCGACAGATTTGAGGTAGCAGTTAACGTTTTTGAGAAACAAGAGGCCCAAAAAGAGACAAACGGAAAAAACTGAATTTTCAAATTTTGTTGTCGGATCTTGATGCAGTATTTTTATGTAGATTTCTTATAGCATAATTAAACAGATACTTTTAACAATTAAAACCATTTCAATAAACAAGAGGCCCAAAGGGCTTCATCTGTTTCAGAATAAAGGGGTTAAATTGGGTGTTTTTATGGTATAAACAACTTTTGAACTATGTAAGATAGACTTTTTATACCCCCGCAAACGAAGTTTGGGGGGGTATATAGGAATCACCATGTCTGTCTGTCCGTCTGTCTGTCCGTCCGTCCCCTTTCGTGTCCGGAGCAGAACTTTTGTACCGTAAGACCTAGGATTATCAAACTTGGTGTGTGGATGCATCATGGGAAGACGATGTGTCGCGTACCAAATTAAGGTCACTGTGACCTTGACTTTGACCTTTGACCTTTATGATAGTAAAACCATGTGCATTTCGTGTCCGGAGCAGAACTTTTGTACCGTAGCACCTAGGATTATCAAACTTGGTGTGTGGATGCATCATGGGAACACGATGTGTCGAGTACCAAATTTAGGTCACTGTGACCTTGACTTTGACCTTTGACCCCAATGATAGTAAAACCATGTGCATTTCGTGACGGGGCAGAACTTTTGTACCGTAACACCTAGGATTATCAAACTTGGTGTGTGGATGCACCATGGGAATACGATGTGTCGCGTACCAAATTTAGGTCACTGTGACCTTGACTTTGACCTTTGACTTTTATGATAATAAAACCATGTGCATTTCGTGTCCGGAGCAGAACTTTTGTACCGTAGCACCTAGGATTATCAAACTTGGTGTGTGGATGCATCATTGGAAGACGATGTGTTGTGTACCAAATTTAGGTCACTGTGACCTTGACTTTGACCTTTGACCTTTATGATAGTAAAACCGTGTCCGGAGCAGAACTTTTGTACCTTAGCACCTAGGATTATCAAACTTGGTGTGTAAATGCATCATTGGAAGACGATGTGTCGTGTTCCAAATTTAGGTCACTGTGACCTTGACTTTGACCTTTGACCTTTATGATAGTAAAACCGTGTCTGGAGCAGAACTTTTGTACCTTAGCACCTAGGATTATCAAACTTGGTGTGTGGATGCATCATGGGAAGACAATGTGTCGCGTACTAAATTTAGGTCACTGTGACCTTGACTTTGACCTTTGAACTTTATGATAGTAAAACCGTGTCTGGAGCAGAACTTTTGTACTGTAGCACCTAGGATTATCAAACTTGGTGTGTGGATGCACCATGGCAAGACGATGTGTCACGTACCAAATTTAGGTCACTGTGACCTTGACTTTGACCTTTGACCTTTATGATAGTAAACCCATGTGCATTTACTGTCCGGAGCAGAACTTTTTTACCTTAGCACCTAGGATTATCAAACTTGGTGGATGCATCATGGTAAGATGATGTGTCACGTACCAAATTTAGGTCACTGTGACCTTGACTTTGACCTTTGACCTTTATGATAGTAAAACCGTGTCCGGAGCAGAACTTTTGTACTGTAGCACCTAGGATTATCAAACTTGGTGTGTGGATGCATCGTGGGAAGACAATGTGTCGCGTACTAAATTTAGGTCACTGTGACCTTGACTTTGACCTTTATGATAGTAAAACCATGCGCATTTACTGTCCGGAGCAGAACTTTTTTACCTTAGCACCTAGGATTATCAAACTTGGTGTGTGGATGCATCATGGTAAGATGATGTGTCACGTACCAAATTTAGGTCACTGTGACCTTGACTTTGACCTTTGACCTGTTTGATAGTAAAACCGTGTCCTTAGCAGAACTTTTGTACCGTAGCACCTAGGATTATCAAACTTGGTGTGTGGATGCATCATGGGAAGACGATGTGTCACGTACCAAATTAAGGTCACTGTGACCTTGACTTTGACCTTTGACCTTTATGGTAGTAAAACCGTGTCTGGAGCAGAACTTTTGTACCCTAGCACCTAGGATTATCAAACTTGGTGTGTGGATGCATCATGGGAAGACGATGAGTCATGTATCAAATTTAGGTCACTGTGACCTTGACTTTGACCTTTTACCTTTATGGTAGTAAAACCGTGTCCTTAGCAGAACTTTTGTACCGTAGCACCTAGGATTATCAAACTTGGTGTGTGGATACATCATTGGAAGACGATGTGTCGTGTTCCAAATTTAGGTCACTGTGACCTTGACTTTGATCTTTGACCTTTATGATAATAAACCGTGTCCGGAGCAGAACTTTTGTACCGTACCACCTAGGATTATCAAACTTCGTGTCTGGATGCATCATGGGAAGACGATGTGTTATGTATCAAATTTAGGTCACTGTGACCTTGACTTTGACTTTTATGATAGTAAACAGTGTCCAGAGCAGATCTTTTGTACCGTAGCACCTAGGATTATCAAACTTGGTGTGTGGATGCATCATGGGAAGACGATGTGTCGTGTACCAAATTTAGGTCACTGTGACCTTGACTTTGACCTTTGACCTCAGTGATAGTAAATCCTTGCACATTTTGTGCCAAAAGCTTGGTTAGATCAGCTTTGTATCCACCGAATCATATATTATTACCTTATAAATGAAGTACCAGATATGAACTGATTGGAATTAAACCTGTAATTTCAGTCCTGACAGGCTTTATTTCTGTTAGATTTACTTTCCAATTACCATGTGGCTGAAGGTCAAATTTCAAAATGACATGCCTTGGTACTCAAATGCAGTTGCAGGGGGGTATTAGTCTGGCTTTGCCGGCAGCTCTAGTAATACTTGGCAAGTGTATAGATCTTATCAATATGACCATTAATATACAAAAAATTAAAGTTTGGTTGAATTTGCTTCAGTGGTTTCAGAGGAGAAGATCAAAATGTGAATTTCCTTTAGGGCCAATGTTAAACTATGTTCCATGCTGGCAGCCATGTTTATTGACGAATCCAACTAAAATAAGCAATATTTGTTTAGGTCTTTTAGTACATCATTCCTGTTAAGTTTGGTTGATTTTGCTTCAACAGTATCAGAGGAGTTGATGAAAATGTGATTTTTCCCATGGGGTCCTATGTTCAACCTAAGTTTCTTGTTTTTCATCGGGTCGGAACGAAATGAGCAATCTTTGTAAAGGACTTTCCATACATCATTCCTGTAAAGTTTGGTTGAATTTGGTTCAGCGTTCTCAGAGAAGATTATGAAAATGTGAATTTCCCATAAGGCCAATGTTAAACTAAGTTCCATGCTGGCGGCCATGTTTTTTGTCAAATCGGAATAACATGAGCAATCTTTGTAAATGACCTTAAGTGCATCAATTCTGTAAAGTCTGGTTGAATTTCCTTTAGCAGTGTCAGAGGAGTTGATGAAAATGTGATTTTTCCCATAGGGTCTTATGTTAAACCTAAGTTCCGCGCCTGCAGCCATGTTTTTATCGGATCAGAAAGAAATGAGCAATCTTTGTATAGGACCTTCCATACATCATGCCTGTAAAGTTTGGTTGAATTTGCTTCAGTGGTTTCAGAGGAGTTGATGAAAATGTGAAAAGTTGACAGACGGACGGATGGACGGACGACGGACGCCAAGTGATGGCTATAGCTCACACTGACCCTTAGGGTCAGATGAGCTAAAAACTAGATCAAATGACGAGGGTTGTTTATCTGAAAGGAATAGACAACCTAAAATCGTCATTTTCGCATTTTTTTTACAGGTGAGGGGTACATTTTTTGTATTCCCAGATCATAAAAAGGGCGTAAAGTGCCCAAACTTGTGTTCATTGCAAAGGATATTAAATTAGCTTTAATTTGGTACCAAATTTCAGTACATATTACTAATCATTAAAAAATTATGGAGCTTAAAAGATGAAACTTAAGGTTAAAACGAAAATACAATATTTTTTCATTGTGTACTATAAAAGTGGCCATATACTTTCTATGAGTACAGGTTATGTTTGTGTTAACATGTTTGATTTTGAAGAGGGGACATAGAAGGACTGAAATAATTCGGTCTGGTTTGGAAGTGGGGGGGGTGCATGGAAAGTGTTTCCAGCCCATGGACTAAAAGGTGAGCTTTTCAATATCTGATAAATCAATAAAACTATCATTTATTAAACAAGCATTATAAAAAAATTCATTCCTTAAATCAAATATAATGGGCATTCCAACAACACATGTTTTTCATCCTCAATTATATTTCGTGATGAACATACATTATTAATACAAAACCTTTCTTGACAGGTTAAACCTTCTTATCGACCAGTTTCAACTCTGATTGGTGCTACACCACATCTAAATTTAGCAAAAGCACTTTCTACCAGGCATACTAATACATAAATATTTCTCTGTATATTACTCTTTCTTGAACAATCTATATGTACGTAATTTACTATTATCATTTGACGTCAAGTAATTTTTCCACTTTTCTTTATATATATATTAAAACTAACAGATTCAATATCTTGAATAACCTTTTGAATGGTAATTAGTGCTTGGAGTTTTATATTTCAAAGGTGTCTTTATTGTGCTTTAACTTCATACCAAAATTAATAAGTACATGTATAATTATTAATTTTGTTAGAAGCAAATAAATTACTATTCATACCAATGATCTTCTTGATTGCTACTTTGGGGATCTTGCTTTGATGAAGTACTGGGATCTTTAAAATCTTAAATTAGTTCATTTACATGCTGCAGATTGTTTCATGTTTTGCTGGAAATATATAGGGAACTTGGTATTTCAGAATGCTTTTATGTATTACAAAATCAAATCAAGTCATTTCTCATAAGATATACGTCATTGACCTGCTGCATTGATTTTTTTTCAGGAAACAAGGATGATTCTAAGAAGGATGAACCAGAGATGAAGGACTTTTTGCAGAAAAATTGATGGAATTTAGAATTAGTTGATTGTGTTGACATTGTAATTATCCAACTCGTTTGATAAACTTTTTTTTTGTGTATATCATCTAGTGGCAAAAATGTTTTTAAATGTGAAAATAGTATACCTACTCATTAATGTTTTTATTTCCCGCCTATGATAGTAGGGGCACTTATAGTGTTCGGGTCTGTCTGTCCTAAGTTAGGTTTACCCTCAGGTTGAAGTTATGTATGCTATTATCATGAAACTTTATATAGATTCACATTAGAGCATAATTAAACAAAAATCATAAAAAAATTATCCAAGCTACCAACTTCATTCTTCACTGATCCGGTAAAAGGGGGATATATAAATACACATTAAGGTGTAATTTAACAAAAATCATAATAATAATTTATCCATTCTATCAACATCATGCTATACTGATCATTGAAAAAAGGGTAGTAGTATGACATTTACTCTCAGGTCTAAGTTTTTTTTTCTGTGAGGTAGCTTATTATGCTTAATTACCATGAAACTTTATATATATAACTATACATTATTGAGTATAAATAAACAAAACACATAATAAATATTAACACATGCAATCAATTTCATGCTTCCCTTATCACAGAAAAGCAAAACAGTTGCAAGGTGGAGCATTGAGTCCGTTAAACACATATTCTTGTTTATAATAAACTGACCTTGTCATTCCATATCTCATTCATTCCTTAAACTTTGCTATAGACAGATGAGCTCTTGATAACACCTTTTGCTCGTCGTCAGAGTGTCATTACATTCAAAGATCCTTTTCTCTGAAACTAATAGGCTAATTTGAATCAAACTTTTTTTTTTGTGAGGACCCTGTTAAGAAGTATTTTTCAGCTTCACACTGAATCCAAGATGTTTGTCAATTGGGAACATTGTTTGACATTTGACCCTTTGCTGAAAATACATTTATAGATAGTCTTAGAACTACTCAGTCGATCAAAACCAAACTTTGCTACAATGTTTCTTGGGTTGTCCTGTTTAAAAAAGGGTATTTTTAGCAAGGTTCTCTTTTAATCAAAGATGTTCTGCAGTTGGGAACATAGTTGAACATCGGACCCCACAGGAAAACACATTCAGCTATATTCTTGTCTGAAACTACTGGGCTAATTGAACCAAATTACCCACAAAAGTTTGTATATTTGAGGTTTTTATTGTGTCGCCTGCACCTGGTGCAGGATTGACACATAGGGATCACTATCCGTCGTCTTGCGTCCGTCTGTCTGTCTGTCCGTCTGTCCGTCTGTATGGCTCAAAAAAATTTAAGCATTATCTGCATCTCCTCCTAAACCGCTTGGCACTTTTCAACCAAACTTGCAGGAATGCTTAAGTATATGTTGAAGATATGCACCATGTATTTTGTTTTTTTTCAATTTTGTCTTTTCCAGATTTTAGGCTGTTTTTGGACTTTGTTTTTTTAGCCTACTGGAGTCTTGAGGGTACGTCTCCATTATCCACAACTCCTCCTAAACCGCTTGGCACTTTTCAACCAAACTTGCAGGAATGCTTCAGTATATGTTGAAGATGTGCACCATGCATTTTGTTTTTCTTTTATTTTGTTTTTTACAGATTTTACGCTGTTTTTGGACTTTGCCATTTTAGCATACTGGAGTCTTGAGAGTATGTCTCCATTATCCGCAACTCCTCCTAAAGCGCTTGGCACTTTTCAACCAAAATTGCAGGAATACTTAAGTATATGTTGAAAATGTGCACCATGCATTTTGTTTTTCTTTAATTTTGTTTTTTTATAATATTATGCTGTTTTTGGACTTTGCCATTTTAGCTTACTGGAGTCTTGAGGGTACATCGCCATTATCCACAACTCCTCTTAAACCGCTTGTCACTTTTCCACCAAACTATCAGGAATGGTATAGTATATATTAGAGATGTGCACCATGCATTTTGTTTTTCTTTAATTTTGTTTTTTCCAGATTTTAGGCTGTTTTTGGACTTTGTCATTTTAGTTTATTGGAGTCTAAGGATATGCCTCCAATATCCTCAACTCCTAATAAATGGCCCTGTATTTTTCTATCAAATGCTTCAGTATATAATTTAGATGTGCAACTTGGACTTTGTAATTCTATTTTGAACATAAGAATTCTTAAATATATAAAGTGCAGGCAACACATGTGTTCCGTGGAACACCCATGCATTTTTTATAAAGGTGACTTGCCGTCAGGGAACAAAGTTTAGCATTAAGCACTTTTGGAAAACCCTTCACAGATCTACTCTGAAATTACCAAGCTGAGAGTGACTCTTGATGAACATTGATGTAGGAAAGGTCATTTACAAAGAATGCTGATCTGACAAAAAACATGATTGCCAGTACAAAACTTAGATTATCATTGGATCCTACTGGAAAGCATCATTTTTATCATCTACACTCTGAAAGTATTGAAGCAGACTTAACTGAACTGAAAGGAATGATGTAAGACAGGTCCTTTACAAATGTTGCTAATAAGGGCCCCACTTCAAGATGCAGGTGCCCTATAATTTCAATGTGTCTGTCAACAACTTTTTCTGTCAAAGATCTCTTGGTTTGCAGAAGTCTGAATGAAATGAATTTGTTCTGAAGCTTGGATTTGTTTAGTTGTATTGTGTAAGAATTTTCAAGTTTGTCAGGCTTTCTTTCTGTTTGTGGATACTTTGATTTTTGGCTATAAACAAAATTTTCATCACAGATTTCTGGGTTTGTACTAAAGGGAATGATTTTGAATTTGGTCTGAAGCTTATAAATGAAAAGTTGTAATGTGTAAGCAATTTTCAAGCTTGTCCAGCATCCACTTCATGTCTATATACCATGAACCAAATTTCAATAAAAGATTTCTTGGCTTGTATGAGTTTCATTGATTTGAAATTTTGTATAAAGCTTGGAAATAATTCCTTGTATTGTGTAAGTCATTTTCATGTTTGCAGGGTGTCTACTTACTGTTTGTCAGTATTTTGTTTTCTGTTTTTGCTATAAACCAAATTTTGGTCAAAGATTTCTTGATGTGTACTGGGGAAAATGATTTGAAATTTAGTTGGAAGCCTGGAAAAGATCAGTTGTATTGTGTAAACAATTTTCAGGTTTGCAACAACCTTGCCTACTGTTTGCCGATATTTTGATTTTTAACTAAAAACTAAATTTGCATCAAAGATTTCTTTGCTTGTCCTGGAGGGAATGATTTGAAATATGGCCTGAAGTTTAAAAATCATGAGTTGTATTGTGTAGGGGATTTTCAAGTGTGTAACTTTACTATATCCTTTTTGCAGATACTTTAATTTTTTACTGTAAATACAATTATTTTTTTATCAAAGATTTCTTGGCAATTATCAGTTGGAATGATTAAAAAAATTTAGTCTGAAGCTAGGAAATGATGAGTTGTTTTATTGTGTAAGCAATTTTCAGGTTTTTTTTTAATTCATCTACTTCCTGTTTGCTGGTACTTTGATTTTTTATCTATGACCTTTATCAGTGCGAATAATTTGATATTAAGTCTATAGCTAAGAAAAGATATGGTTTGGCAAAACTTCAAGAAATCACAGTGTCTAATGCTGAAATGTGCAATGAATGCTGAAATCGTCATTTTCAGTTGAGGGTCAACTGAGATGGTTGGAAAAAATTAGACAAGGCTCAACCACATTCCTCAAGTATTTTTAAATCTCAAGTCCACGTTGGGTTATGCTCAATGAGTCCTTTAATATTGCTGAAGTAGTCGTTAAGTATCGCTCAACTAGTACTCAAGTAAAGCTCAAATGAAGTCAACAAGTACCTTTAGCTGGCTAAACATGTCATTGAGTAAGTCACTAGTCCCCAAGAAAGCTCAACTAGTTCTTAAGTAAGCTCAACTAGTCCTCAAGTAAGTAGAACTAGAACTCAATTGAGCTCAACTTTTCTTGAATTAAACTCAAGTCATAACTCATGAATGTTCATGAACATTTCTTGCATTTTAGAATCATACCTGGCCTAAACTACTAATCCACACAACAATTTGTAATGAAGACTTTTTTTGGGGGTAAAACTCACAGTATAGGAACCTGTGCACCTGAATTATCTTATTGACGGTCTAATCTGTAGCCTTTTTGACGTTTTCATGAATAATTAACAGGTCAAGTTAGCCATTTCAAAATTTTTGATACTAAAAGAAAATATGTTATCATTTAAAAGGGGTTTACGTTGTGCATAGTGTATGTTTATATTCTCAGATATTGTCAAATTGAGAATTCTAGTTTTTAATGCCACGTTATTGAATTGAAGAGTTAATTATTCGGCTGTTTTTCATAGAAAATTGAACATACAACCTTTAAACTTCTTGTCACAGAGTGTAAAGATAAGTCGCACTTTCATGCAAAATTTTGATTATACAGGTAGCTGCATTATACAGATTCTTGCAATTTCAAAGAAAAACTGCAATAAGCTTACAGTTGTAACAGTAAACAGACATACAGCACAACTGTTAACAGAATACAGTTGAAATTTTTGCAAAATGGATATTCTTACTATCAAAAAGAAAGCACTGAAGGTTATCCTTTTGTGAATATGTTGCTTAGCCTAAAATGGACTAACCATATAAATATAGACACACAAATACGCCTTTCAGCCAAGAAATTGGCCTTTTACTGCTGAATGGCTTCTGAGATCACCGATTCTTACATATATTTACATTTCTAAACGCCATATTTCTTCTTTAAAACGTCATCCCCCTATAAATCACTCCTTTATTCACATTTGGTCAACATGTAGGACATAAAAATGTATCACGAACAAGAGATATGGTCAATACTTACCCGAACGTGTATGTTTATCCTGAATTTTTCATAGAAAAACGTTAAACAGCATACAGAAAAACCGTAAATCAGATATTTCAGGCGCACAGGTTCCTATACTATGAAACTGCTACATCAGCCAAATAAAATATTGCAAGAATTATTCTTGAATATCAAAAAGTCCTATATATGACAAAATGTCCCTAATACAAAATGTATGCAATAATGACTGAAGCAGCTGAATTAATGTCATTTATGTTAAGAATTTTGAGATATTTAAATTTCAAACATAATTTTAACCAAATAATTTTAATAGGTACAAAAAAGTTATAAACATACAATAACAGATACATCATTTATTTCTCTTTAAAAGAGAACTCAAAAAGTAATATTGACCCCATATCAGAAAAAATAGATTTTTGAAAAAAAAATATAATAAAATATGTATTGATAAAATGCTTTTGACAAATTTGGTAGAAGAACAGGGATGAACTAATTTATTTTTTAACAGATTGAGAAAATTTGACCTATTCCATAGTATTTCAGTAAAGAAATATCTCCCTTTAATAAAATTTTGAAATATTAGCAAATATGCAATATATTCAAACAAACATGATACTTATTGTTCATTTAAATTAAAATTATTGTGTTTAAAACTCACAGAATCATTTAGATAATATTCTTATTGAGGTATTGAATTTTTGCTTATATGTGCTAATAGATGCTCAGTTTAGACACCCAATCTACCTTGAAGCCCAACTCTACATTTTGGTATTGATTAGTTATACTTGCTACTATCTCTTCCAGTAACTGTCAAATTTGCTTAGTGTTGCTTCGGTTGTAGTTTGCTGGCAGAAATTAAACTCTATCAGCATTAAATGGAAAATAAAGTATGTGCATGCCCAGATGAAATGGTTAAAATGAGACTTTTTGCATTAACTAGGCCGTCATCTATAAATTATTGTTTATGGGATGTGAAGCTTTAGTGACCAGAACAATTCAACTTTTAATTTTATCTTATTAATTTACTTCATTTGAAGTAATAATTCCTAGAGACTCCAACTAGTCTTTATTTTCATTGGCTGGCTATTTATGTTGAATAATTTTTAACCGAGTCTTTACCATGGGCAAAAGACGACAAAAATGGCAAGAACAGTGTAAAACTGATAAACTTGACAAACCCCCATGAATTATGTCCATAACTACATTTTTAGCTCACCTCATGAAGTGAGGGGCTTTTGTGATACCCCTAGCGTCAGCGTCCCTGTCCGGTTAGGAAGAATGGTTAAAGTCCATTCCTGCTTACTGATAATTCTTACATTCACCATATTGTTATGTATGATGCATTTTGGGATGACAACAACAATGCATGCTTTAGATGCTGTTTTTGACCTACATTTTATGTATGAGTGACTTGGTTAGGTAGAATGGTTAAATCCATTCCCGCATACTGACATGTCCAACATTCACCATATTGCAATGAATGATACATTTTGGGATGAAAACAACAATGCATGCTTCAGATGCTGTCTTTGACCTACATTTTACGCATGAATGACTTGGTTTAGTAGAATGATTAAAGTCTATTCCTGCTTACTGACATGTCCCACATCAACCATATTGGTATGTATGATGCATTTTAGGTGACAGCTACAGTTAATGCCTTGGATGCAGTCTGTGAACCACATTTTATACATGACTAAATCTGTTAACTGTTAAAAAGAATGATTATAATCCATTCCTGTTTACTGACATGTGCAACATGTGACAATGATGTGCAACGAGGTGAGCTTAGCAGGCTGTGGCTGCTTTCTATGTTTTGTACTGACGAGACATTTTGTTTCCAACAATTGTTGCCATATTTGGCTGTTTCAATAATTCAGTTAACCCATTATGTCACAAACAAAACTAATATCATTACATCAGAATCAAAGAGTTGATTTAACAACACTAAATCATCTGGCATTGTCACCTTTTTTCTCACTGTCATTATAGGGAAAGGAGTCATTTCGAAAGGTCATCTTGTTAATTGCATTTTGCTCATTAGTTCATCACATTTTGCACCTTATGCAGTCCCAAAGCGTTTTAACCAAATTATGTACATATTTAAGATTATTGTGTGTATATTTTATTGGATTGTTTATAGTAATCTTTCTATAATTTATATTTATCAGATATGTTTTAGAAGATTTTACTGACCTTATATTTTATATCATTATATTCATCCTAATGCATGGTTTTTGTTCACCTTTTTATACGACAGCAAAAATTTTGCAGTCGTATAATGGTATGGCGTTGGTGTCGTCAGCATTGGCGTCGGCGTCTGTGTACAGCATAACATTGCTTCTATTGGACGGATCTTTATGAAATTTTAGTATAATGTATCTTGGCCAATGCATAAATAGAGGTTTTAATTTTTAGTTGGTGGCCCTGCCCGTTTTAGAAAAAGGGGCCAAAAAGGGGTGAAATTGGGTGTTTTCACATATTTGACTGTAGAATCTTTATTATTTATTGATTTTGATGGGGTTTGTTTCAGTGTGCTTCTGAGGAAATTTCCAATCTGCAGTATTCCAACAGATTTCACCTAGCATGTACCCCTCACAAGATAAATGGGGCCCAACAGGGGCAAATCTCAATAATTTTTATTTAAGTCCGATTTTGATGCAGTTTTTTTCAATGGATTCCTTGCGAAAAATTAAAATGGCGCGCAGCTATAAGATTTTTGGTAACTTGTTTCCTTTCCCAGCTATAAGGGGCAAAATTGCGAATTTGCAGATTATTTAAAATGTTTATTTTTCATCGGATTTCGATGGGTTTTTTTGTTTGGGTTCCTCTTGATCTAAGTTTTCAGTATTATGCCAACCGATTTGGTGTAGCTCTTACGGTTTCCAAGCTACATAGGGTCAAAGGGGCCAAAATTTCAATTTTTCTAAATATGTCGAATCTTTATTTTTCATCAGGTTTCAATGGATTTTTTTCTTTGGATTCCTCTTGATCTAAGCTTTCAGGGGTATGCCAACGGATTTGGCCTAGCTCTTACCGTTTCTTAGCTACAAGGGGTCAAAGGGGCCAAAATTGCAATTTTTCTAAATATGTCAAATCTTTATTTTTCATCGGATTTCGATGGATTTTTTTCTTTGGATTTCTCTTGATGTGAGCTTTTAGTTGATAGTAACATATTTTACATAGCTCTTACGTTTTTTTTTTCAATAAATGATCAAAAGGGTTGATTTTTTTTCCCTAGTTTGTGTCCGGCTAATAACTGTGTCAAGCTTCTTTTTGTGTCCACCTAATTATTGTGTCAAGCTCTTTACTGTGTCCACATTCACTTTAAACTACTTTTGTTGAAATTTCAGTGGTCGACATGCCGTGTTCGTATCGTGCTGCGCTCGGCGTAGCCCTTTATTGAAAATATGTCAAGTTGTTATTTCTAATCAGATTTGATGATATTTTTTTCATTAGATTCATCTTGATGAATCTGTAAGTAGTATGTCAACAGATTAAACGTAAATTTTACAGTTTCTGAACTTTCAGGGATCACAGGGGCTTATTTTTATGGTCCTTAGTAATTGTGTCTAGCTAATTACTATGTCATGCTCCTCATTTTGTTGATCTAGTTACTGTGTCAAGCTCTTAACTGTGTCCACATTCACTTTTGAATTACACTTGTTCAAATTTTCAGTGGTCGGCATGCTACGGTCGTATCATGCTGTGATCAGTGTAACCCTTTATTGAAATCTAATATGGCCTGCAGTTTGGAATAAATTTTAACAGTGCGCATTCAGATCTCTAAAACTACTTTCAATGACAGCATTGGAACAAGGGAGGAATTCAGGCTCTTTAAAGCCTCTTGTAATTAATTTTCATTTCGTTATTTACCACAGTAAACAAATTCATTAAGGATAATCTCTAGTGAGTTTTGACTTAAAATTTGAAAACTTGACCAGCAAATTAAATATCCTTAAACTAGGTTTTATATGATGGATAATCGACAATGCTTAATTTACTGTTAATAGGGCCTGTACATTTCGTCTAGTTTTTACAATTTTAAAGAAAACATATGACACTTCATACAAATTTGGTTTCCAGATGATAACTCAAAAATTTTACATCCAATTAAAATGAAACTTGGATATATTGTTTGGTATCAAGATGGAAGGAACCCTACTGATTTTGGAGAAAGTAAGTCAAAGGTCAAGGTCACGGTGACCAAAAAATAGACTGAAGGTTTCAGAAAAATTTGGTTTCAGGATGATAACTCAAAAAGTTTACATCATTTGAAATGAAAACTTGGATATCTTGTTGGTTACAAAGAAGGGAGGGATCCTATTGATTTTGGAGAAAGTTAGTCAAAGGTCAGTGTCACAATGACTGAAAATAGACTAAAGATTTCAGAAAAATTTGGTTTCTGGATGATAACTCAAAAAGTTTACATCCATTTGAAATGAAACTTGGATATCTTGTTGGATACAAAGAAGGGGGGACCCTATTGATTTTGGAGAAAGTAGGTCAAAGGTCAAGGACACAGTGACCGAAAATAGACTGAAGATTTCAGAAAAAATTGGTTTCTGGATGATAACTCAAAAAGTTTACATCCAATTGAAATGAAACTTTGATTTGTTGTTGGATACCAGGAGGAGAGGAACCCTAATGATTTTTGAGAAAGTAGGCCAAAGATCAAGGTCACACTTACTTACTTTGCAATTGAAATGAAGCTTGGATATATTGTTGGGTACCATGAGGGGAGGAATGGTCCGAACCCTTTTGATTTTGGAGAAAGTAGGTCAAAGGTCAAGGTCACAGTGACCTAAAATAGACTGAAAATTCCTGAAAATTATTGAATAAGTTTCCGGATGATAACTCAAAAAGTTGACATCCATTTGAAATGAAACTTTACAGTGTTGGATACTAGGAGGGGGAACCTTATCGATTTTGGAGAAGTAGGTCAAAGGTCAAGGTCAGTGAAAGTCACAGTGACCGAAAAGAGATTTAAAATATTTAAATGTCAAGACATTAAACTATAAAATAGACCTTTTTGAATTCTTAGAATTTTGAATATTAGGTAGAAATATTAGATATTAGGTAGGAAAGATAATAAATAGACAATTTCAGAAATATTTGGGTCTTCATAATTAACTTGGTCACATAATATTTGAAGTTGCAACTCCGCTTGTGCACCCTGATGCCATTTAGATTTTTATTTTTGAAGATAACCTACTAACCCATTTAAGAGTTATTGCCCTTTTCCGTTCAATTTTTCTAAATTTTGTTGTTGTTTTTTTATTTTCACACCCCAGCTCCGCATGAGGGGGTATACTGTTTTACCTCTGTCTCAGTGTCCGTCATTCCATCTTTCCGTCATTCTGACATTCCGTCCGTCCGTACATCACACATATTATCGTCACATTTTTCTCAGCAACTACACACGACAGCCACTTGATATTTGGTATGATGCATCAGTATGGGGTCCTATACTGCGCCTCCCCTTTTCGGCAATAATGAATCACCACTCCTGTTTACCAGCTTTGTGCCTTTTGACCGTCATTTTCAAAATTCTGACTTTTTTATCGCATTTTTTCTAAGAAACTGCACATGACAGCTACTTGATATTTGGCATGGAGCTTCTGTTTAGGCTACTATGCTGAATCTCCTTTTTTCAGCCATGTTTCTGATTACAGATTTTGTGATTTTTTTTTACTTTCATTTCAAGTTAGATATTTTCGTTACTATTCTCTTGGCAACCACACACCTAACTGTGTAAATGCTTGTATTGTGTCCACACTTGTATTGGCCACACCTGTATTGTGTCCATACACACTTTTGCACTTACCATAGTGGTTCAGGGTTCAATGAGCAGAGGTATAACTGGCGGCCATTCGACGACAGCTCTTGTTTATTAAAAAAAAACAGATGGGAAGTTGAAATTGCAAATATGTTTAGCATATCAAGATCTATCCACATGGAAATTTTGAGGAAAATCTAGTATCCATATAGGAGTTATTGCCCTTAATCGGTAATTTTTTTTGCGATTTTATATAATTCGTCTTTTATTTCATAAACAGTTTGCGATAGAGGTTAAGTATATGTAGCAAAGATGTTTAGTGCATCAATATCTATCCATAAGTAAATTTTCGATGATAGTAAAAATAAACTGTTGACACAGAATATGTCTCGCCTTACCCATGCATCACATGAATCAGCAGCAGCCAAGATAACAAAATTAAGGCAGAGACATATAGATACATCTATATGTCTCTGATTAAGGTCTTAATTTGTGTGCACTACCTGCTTGCTAAAATCTTCATATGATTGTTCAAGAATGATAGAGGGGTCAATGTGTTTAATCCTCAGGATGCAACTGCATATGGAGGGGTATTTCCGCCACCATAGAAATTCTATGCTGTAAATTTTATCTTCTCTTTTTATTATTTTCACTTTCCTTATCCATAATTCTGCATTTTCTATATTTTATATTATAGATTCTAGGATATTGATTTATCATATTTTATATTCTTTCTTTAAATGTTCCTATTTCATCCCGACTTCTGCAGTTTTTATATTTTATATTATTGTTTCTAAAACTCAATTTGTTATATTTTATGTTCTTTCTTTAAATGTTCCCATTTCTATGCTTTGTTCGTTAAGTTCTAAATTCTTCTTTCGCGACATTATATCTACCGTGTTAATTTCGAAAAATTTCATGTTTTATAATTTGAAAGAGAAATGTTCGAAGTAAGTATTCATTGTGCATCATTCTTTAACTTTTATATTTTATCTTTTAACTTTTGTCTTTGTATTTTTGTTTTTATGTACTAAAAATAAACGTGGCGGAAAAAACGCGTATGATTGAATTATGA
>MJUU01018117.1:12693-24565 GCA_002080025.1 Modiolus philippinarum | reverse complement strand
TGTCTACAGACGACAACGACAGCATCATGCCATTATACGACCACAAATGTTTTGCGGTTATATAAAAATTAGGAGGTCTCTGGGAAAAAATTATAATGCTTTTATATGGATAAAACTAGAGCATTCCGAATAGCTGATATAAATAGCAAAACATGACCAGCAAACATCTTTAGAAATCCTAAAATTTAGCATTATGAACAACAAACTTTTGAAGAGATTTAATTTAATGACAAGTTGAACAAGATTTGTTGTATAGTGTAAGTGATTTTCAGGTCTGTTGTGCTAATACATGTACTTGCTCTTCGACAAAACTAAAAAACATTATTTTTGCATGTTGCATCCTGAGTTTAATGTTAGCATTCTAGTTTACTATTCCAATCTTTAATTTGTAATTCAATTATACTTTCATTAACATTCGATTAAAACTAAAAATAATTCACACTTTAATCAAATTTCATACAACTTTCAGTATACACATGATACATGTACATGTATGAGTTAATGAAAAAAAAGTTCTGTTTTTTTTTCAGAGATTTTTTCCATCATCATGACAAACAACTACCGGTAAATGTAAACATAACTTGGTGGAGAATCATATTGGATGTTGTTGAACAAGTTGGAACCAATAGAAAAAGTGCAGGTATATTTTAGAAATAATTCAAGGCTGCCCAGTGGTTTTTATGCCCCTGAGAAGACTCTGGGATTATAGTTTAGGTTTGACTGTTTGTCCACAAAAATGTACAACATGGAATATATCTTTTGAATGGTAAGTGATATGGCTTTAATATTTTGCATGTGTATTCCTTGTTGGAAGATCTTTCAAACATGAGGGGGTCACTTCCTACATGTCCTATATAGAGGTATATACAGACGTGCTGCTGGAATGGGCCTGTTTTTTGCAGTTGTCATCTATATGATTGGGTAGTAATTTTTGACATCATGTATATAAAAGGGTCGTAATTAACCCCAAATGGCCAGAATCTTTACTGGTGACTGTAATTAATCAAGTATTTACCATTTGATGTTTAGGAACATTCCTGTTGTGAAATTAATGGTTTTCTGACTCCAATTACACATTTTTACTATACAGTTGGGTTTCTTATTTTTGAAATTTACTATATGAATGGGTCAATATTTTGTTGGGGGAACTATATGAATGGGGGTATTTTCAAAATGCCAGCGGCAGGCCTGTACCCAATTCCACATGAAGTGAACCCCCACCCCCGGGCTTTCAAATGATACCAGAATTCTAGACCTTGTGACCTTGAACTTTGATGGGACTACCCTAATAAAATTTCATCAGAAATATGTGAATTATATGTAGTTTTTGTCTCGCTCGTGATGAAAGGTGCGGAAAGCGAGACATAGGCGTACCAAGTATGATGTCGGCGGCAGAGTAAACTTTCATGTTAAGTTTTTGTGATTAGGTCATTTTCTCAGTAACTATAAATGGTAGGTCAATATTTGGTATTTAGGTTGGTCTTGGGTAGTACATGACAGTCTGCTGTATGGCTTTTGTCTGTGACCTCAATTTCACGGTCCAATGAAAATGTTAAGTTTTTAAGATTAGGTCATTTTCTCGCTAACTATAAGTGGTAGGTCATGGATATTTAGTATGTAGATTGGTCTTTGGTAGTGCATGACAGTCTGCCATATGGCTTTTGATAGTTGCCCAATTCACTATAGCGAACTTGTTAAGTTTGTCTGATCTAAGTCAGTTTGAGTTTATACATCAATTTAGTGGCAAAGCAGGGACTATTTGGGTTCACACCTGTAGAAACATTAGACATGTCTGCAAGAAAATTTTTCTTGATATCTAAAAAATTTGCATTAAAAAAAAATAAGTTATGTTATTCAGCATAGTTTCTTCATTGTGTTGCCTGCACACGTAGTGTGTGGCGACATATAGGGATCACTTTAGTCTTCTTGCGGCGTTGTCGTTGTCGTTGTCTGTACCGGTACCACTTTTTTCGTAACACTTTTCTCAGGCCTAGAAAAAAAAGTTGTGAGTTTAGGGTATTCCGACCCTACCTAAAATTTTATGCCTACCCTAACTTTTTTTGCCTATTTTACAACAAGCACTGTTAAAGTTAGAAATGTTCCTCCATTACTACAATGTAAAAAAAATTAAAAAAAAAAATTTCCTACCTACCCTACCTAACTTTGAAAACCATGTTATCCCAAACACACAATTTATTTTCTTAGGCCTCAGCAACTACAAATTACAGCCACTTGAAATTGTGAGTGTGACTTTGGTATGGGGTCCCATATTGCACTTATCAAATTCAGGTCTGTCGGGCATCCACTTCCTGTTTACCGACTTGGAGTATTTTCAACAAATAAGGCCAATGCTACAAGTTTTCGTAACACTACTTATCACAGCCACTTGAAATTTTGTATGTGACTTTGGTATGGGATCCCATACTGCACTCATCAAATTCATTTCTGTATGACATCTACTTCCTGTTTACCGACTTGGAATATTTTCAACAAATATGGTAAATATGGTACAAATTTTCGTTACACTTTTCTCAGTTTATTCAATTGGTTAAAAACAGGTTAATCTTGAACTCCTTCAAAACTGTCAGTCATATTCCAACCAAACTTGCAGCATAAGTTGTTCACCTGATTTAATTGTGCACCTGATACTTAAAATATCAATTTTGCAGATTTTAGAGGTTCACTGAGCAAAAATAGCTCATATGTTAATTTGGTTATTTATCTGCAAGACCTTCAAAATTATAATTCATATTCTAAACAAATTTACATGATATGTTTTCTCTCCTGATCCAGACATATACCTGATACTTAGAATTTTGATTTTACAGTTTGTAAAGGTTAACTGAGTCAAAAATGGCTCTTTTAAAGTGCAGGCGACACACAAGTGTCCCATGGAACACCCATCAATTTTTTAAATTATTACTACACAGGTTAACAGAACCAAAAAGTTCCATAAAATTGAATTGCATTATCGAGTTGTGAATCCTACAAAAAATGTGCACAATACCCACTTCAAGCTGCCAATGATTCATCTTGTGCCAGGTGTCAGTCCAGTCATAAATTCTGAATCTTTTAAATGCATCAGCTATAAAGCAGTTGTAATGCAGTGCTTGAAAATTACCTTCAGTCTCTGACATTGAAGTTTGGGAAATTTTAAGTTTTTATGTGCAAAATTGTCTTATCCACACAGTTTAACTTTGATGGCATAACACACAAAAGGGCCAAGGGAAGTTCCAGGTACCGAGGTTGAATTACAAAGATGCCAGATAAAGGGGTCCAGACATCCATGGTGTTTTAGCTATTGCAGTTCAAGCCATTGAAGTTGAACTCTACTTAAGGGAGTACGAGTGTCAGAAATTTTGTAATTAGAATTAAAATTCTGACCTTTTGTTTTGAAGAGCACTGCTAGTGGAACAACTTGAGAAAAAATTTTGAAAATCCATGAAGGAATTTTTGAGATATAAGACGTCAAAATTTTGGCGGGAAACAGTTCTCTCTAGAGTTTTCCTTGAATTTGAATAAGATGTTTATATGCACTGAAAAATGGAAGTTGATTCAATTTTACACACTGTCTATTTTATACATTTTAAAGTGACCTATGACCAAGAAAATATGAACCATGTGCAAAAAATTTTAACACTGTTTGAATGGATAAAACCCGAGGATATCGAATGCTTCTGAAAATCTGAGGCTCGTACTCCCTTAAAAGAATATGAATAGAAAATAAGCTTCACTTCACAAGGTGTTAATAGGGAATATTATTCCTCTTCAAAAGCATGAAGTTACTTATTGGCAATACGGAATCCCCATGCATATGCTTGTCAGGTGTTCATGTACTTTACAACAAAAACAGGAGGTGAAACATATTTCATTAAAAACCTTTTAACATGTTCAAAGACATCATTATCTGAATTTGATTTTGAAATAAAGTAGATTGATCAGTAGATATACATTTGAAACATGACATTGCAGTTGGCTTTCACTACCAATCATGTCTTTTACACCCTGAAAATGTTCATCATATAATAGAAATGTGTGTTACAAATTTTTTTATGCCCCCAGATCGAGGATCAGGGGGCATATTGTTCTTGTCTTGTCTGTGTGTCTGTGTGTCTGTCTGTCTGTGCATCCAAAACTATACCTTTTGAACTATGTAAGATAGACTTTTCAGTGTTTAGGTCTAGTCAAGTGGAACATAAGTATGCCCAAAAAAATGAGGTCAGGTCAAAGGTCAAGGTCACAAAGGTCAAAAGGGGTGAAATTGGCTGTTTTCACATATTCGACCGTAGAATCCTTATTATTTATCCTATTGAGACGGGGTTTGTTTTATGTTATTGCTAATAAAATTGCGCAACTGATGTATTCAACAGATTTGAGGTAGCATTTACCTTTTTTGAGAAACAAGAGGCCCAAAGGGGGACAAATGGAAAAAAAATTCAGCCCAAAAAAATGAGGTCAGGTCAAAGGTCAAGGTCACAAAGATCAAAAGGGGTGAAATTGGCTGTTTGACATATTTGACCGTAAAATCCTTATTATATATCCTATTGAGACGGGGTTTGTTTTATATTATTGCTAATAAAATTGCGCAACTGATGTATTCAACAGATTTGAGGTAGCGTTTACCTTTTTTGAGAAACAAGAGGCCCAAAGGGGGACATATGGAAAAAAATGAATTTTAAAAATTTTTGTCAGATCTTGATGCAGTATTTTTCTGTAGGTTTCTTATAGCATGCTTAAACAGATACATTTAACAATCAAAACCATTGCAGTAAACAAGAGGCCCAAGGGGGATCATCTGTTTCAGAATAAAGGGGTTGAATTGGGTGTTTTTTGGTAATAAACAACTTTTGAACTATGTATAATAGACTTTTAATACTTGGCAAGTGTATAGGTCTTGTCAAGAGGAACACAAATATGCAAAAAATAGTCAAAGGTCAAGGTCACAGAGGTCAAAAAGGGGTAAAATTGGGTATTTTCAAATATTTTACTGTAGAATCTGAGGGCATATGTAGTGTTTCACAAACACATCTTGTTTCAAGATAAATACACCTTTAATGCATCTATTAATTAAAATATTGAGCTTTTAATTATTTAAAATCTTATTTCTAATTTAGAGGCTACATGACAGGACTGCTACAAGAACACTTACACTGAAGTGATTGATAAATGGGAGGAACTGAGTGCTACAAACAATAACAGAATAATTTGATTTGAGTAAGTTTTGCTCATAATTATAAGTGGAATTGACTTTTGAATATGTTGCCTTGCAAAACCGTAAGATTCATTTAAGTAATTATAAGTCCCCTACCAGTGATATCCGAAGCAAAATGTAGGTTTGTGCTCGGTCTGTCTGTGCATCAGTCCCACATCAGTTTTTCACACCTTTTTCTTTTATCCTTTTTTAATCCTTGTCTTGCTTTAAACAAAAATACTAATAATTATTCTTTATTGGTGAAATGTTTGTAATTTTATTCATTTTTAGCTCACCTTGCCTTAAAGGCCATGTGAGCTTTTGCTATCACTTTGCGTCCGTCTGTCCGTTGTCCGTCAACAATTTCAAAAATCTTCTCCTCTGAAACTGCTGACCAAACTTGGCCTGAAGCATCACCAGAGATTACAGTTTCCAGATTTTGTCCGCTTAGTCGGCTGATCGAACAACATGGCCGCCATTGCTAAAAATAGAACATACGGGTAAATTGCAGTTTTTGACCAATAACTTGAAAATCATTACAGATATCAAAAATCTGACAGGGTTTAAATGATAAGCATGGTGAGATCTACCTATCGTGTAATTTCGAAGAAAATCTTAAACCCTTCTCGGAGATATAGCCCTTTTTCCACAAAATTTTCAAATTTTTTGCATTTTTTATTTTTTCTTTCAAAAAGTGTAACAGATAGAGGTCAAGTATAAATTGCAAAAAGGTTCAGCATATCAAGACCTAACCACCCTGAAATTTTGAGGAAAACCCCAAAACCCTTGTAGGAGTTATTGCTCTTTCTTTCACCAAATTTTCAAATTCGTCTTTTATTTCCAAAATTGTAGAAGATGAAGGTTAAGTGTAAATTGATAAAATGTTTGCCATACTTTTGGGACCTCAAAATTCGTGTTGAATATTGTTTGTTAACCGCCATTTTCAAAATGATTGGTTGACCAAATTATTTTAAGAGTTGATGATACCATACTTATTAAATATGGATTTTGTTTTTGTCTTTTTAGGAGCCAATGAAGAACATTATTAGTGATGAAGAATTACATGGACATTATGGACTAATTGAATCTTTGTGATATTTATATATTATTAATATAAATAGTGTGTGAATTGTTTATGATTTTCTCTTATTTTTTCCAATTCTCATATTATATGCATAATAGGGGTGACATAAATTCCACAATATCCATATCGTCTTTTTGCTGTGTTCTGTACAACAATTAATGCTATAACATGGCAAAATGAAACCAGATTGCTTATTATTAGGAGGTATTTCACAAATTTTGTCGTTTTTTGCCTGTTTTCATTGTTTACAAAACTGATGAGGAATATACATTATATATGGGACAGACCTGACAATGGGTTACATTGAGTGTACAGACAAATTGACTACACTTCACTGAATTGACTTCACTGTCAAAATATTTTCCGTCAGAGAATAAAGAGTAATTATTTGATATTACCGGTCTTGTCTATACCCTGGATTGACTGACTGAAAGTTTTTATGGGTGTTGTATACAGAGCAGGACATACTTTATATCTTTCTTTCTACAATTTTATAAAATTGCATTCGTCACATCAATAGTGAACAGTCAAGTAGTGCCAAGGCAAAGCAACCTGCTCCTAACATTTTGCCAGTGACCTGATATTTTTGTATAAAGGCCTGTTAAGTGATACTGAGACGAAAGGAAACTCATACAAATAGCAATAAATGTTTACACTGTAAGTTACACTGCAAGTTTCTAATGTTGTGTTTTCATTTTCATATTTTTGTGAATGTCACGTGTCTTTGTTTTTTTTCTATCTTATTGTTTTTGCCCTGTCTCTGTACTTGATTGTGTGGTTTGTTCCTTTTGCCTGTCCCTGGACTTGATTTTTCTTATTTATGTGTGGTTTGTTTCTTTAGTATTTTATTGCCATTAGTTTATACAGCAACCTCACAAAATCAGACTAGTAATAAAAATATATAATTTCTGATATAGACATGGTCGTGGGTACTTAATACTGCTTTTGAGCATTTTCTATTCTAGATAGAGATACATGTAACAATCTCCAGTATTCGGCCAACTACAAAATGTAAATCACAGCAAGACACAAACACAATGATTTTAGAATCATTTACATTCGAACAAAAACAGGATATTAACCAATGACATATTTTTATAGGTCTTGTATTTTTTTATGAAGAATACTATATATCTTTAAAAGAAACGTCAACAAAAAGGGCTCATGTTCCAGATTTTAAAAGTCATGTTGATTATGTTCTCAAAACGTTACAAATTTTTATGTGGATCATATTATACACATCTTTTTTGCAACAATACTTTTTTCATGTACAATTAAAAATGGTATTATGTTTCACCACAAGTAGTTATTTTGTACTTCTTATCTATTGTACATATAGTATTAGTAACACCTTTTGTAAATATATAATTGACTGTTTGTGTTGTACAAAGATTAGAGGTACATTAGTAGTACTATACAAAGATTGTTAGTACTCTTATTGTACAATACATGTTAGATTTACAAAAAAGTCCTACAAAAAAATGTTTCAAGTGTGACTTTATACCAAATTTGTACTAACAGCTCGAACAGTTTTACAAGTTGACAAGTTGAAAGAAAAATAGGTCCATTTAAGTTCCTCATTCGCTATTGTAATTGATTAATGATAGATGGGAAAGGGTGAAAAGTAGGACTTCTCCAAGTATGACTGGTCATTGTTCAATTTCTATTCATCAGAATACAGTAACTATTGATTAATTTAAATAAACCTATTTTTCTGTCAATTTGTAAAAAAGGTTTAGCTGTTGCCAAAAATGATGGTATCAGGTCACCTCTGAAACACTGTACATGTGGTTGTAAAATAAAGCACTCTATTTTGATTGTATATTTAGAGTTCTGTTTCAAACATAGCTGTGTATAATATTATCCATGTAAAATTTATGCAATGTTTTAGGTGTATAATGTCAAATGACCTTTACGGATGAATTGTCTAAATCCGTTATATTGGTTACGGTAATTATGGCAACCTGTTATATGGACCTGTTGTCATGCCCTGTTTTATCAATACTTTGTGATGCTCAATTTTATGTCCTTTTACAGGGTGAATCAGCGGCAATATTGATGTCATATATGGGCCTATAATTTCAGTGGTACTATTGATCTGTAATATATCTGTATGAAACTGATATTATGGATGTTTTACAAACAGTATTGAAAATCATTAAACAACTACAGAATACATATACAGAAAAGAACATAATATGTACAAAGGAAAACAGTCAAACTATGAGGCAACACCCCTAAAATCAAGACTCATCTATTTAACTGAATACAGTACTGGTGGTATATACAAAATTTTCATGCGAACTGAGCCACGCCTGAAATACGCACGAAATTAATTTCATGAATTTAAGATGAATCGAGCCACATATGAAATTCAGGCGTTCTTAGCACGCATGTAAATCATGCGTACTAATTTACATCTGATATTCATATGAAAATTACATGAAATCCAGGCGAAAAATTTCATGCGAAAATCATGCGTAGCTCGTTTCGTCTTTTATACGCGCGTAGATGCACGCATGAAATTCATACGTTTTTTACATGAATTTCATGCGTGGCACATTTGCCTGTGTATGGGAAAAATCACATTTTCATCTTCTCCTCTGAAATCACAGAAGTAAATTCATCCAAACTTTACAGGAATGATGTACTAAAGGTCCTCAACAAAGATAGCTTATTTTGTTCTGATCCGATAAAAACATGGCCGCCAGCGCGGAACTTAGGTTTAACATTGGACTCTATGGGAAAATCACATTTTCATCTTCTGCTCTGAAACCACTGATAGTAAATTCAACCAAACTTTACAGGACTGATGTACTAAAGGTCCTTAACAACGATAGCTCATTTCGTTCCGATCCGATAAAAACATGGCCGCCAGCGCGGAACATAGCTTAACATTGGACCCTTTGGGAAAAATCACACTTTTATCTTCTGCTCTGAAACCACTGAAGCAAATTCAACCAAACTTTACAGGAATGATGTTATAATAGTCCTTGACATAGATTGCTCATTTCGTTTCGATCTGATAAAAAATATGGCCGCCAGTGGGAAACATATGTTAACATTAACACGAGTGCTAAAGGAGAACAGAGCTAAGTATTAGACCCATTGGTAAAAAACATCATTTTTGGTCATGCATGGCAAAGAAGCATTTTGTCAGGTGAGCGATACATTCTCAGTCTCTGTGCCTCTAGTTTCGTTCTTTTTTCTCCAACTAATTTATAATCTCTGTCTTAGTCAATACCACTGTCCTTTGGTCAGTCCACATGCCACGATAACGAACAATTTACCAATAGATGATGTAAAAGAATTTCATCTTTGTGTACTACTTTTTACATTATGTCCCATGCTTGTAAAAAGAAATGACCGTTGAAAAGAAGGTATTATTCCCTTGAATCCCTTCTCATGGAGTATATTTCATGCTTGAGTTTTTTTTTTTTTTTGTTTTTGTTTGTTTTTCTTTTTTTTTGTGTTCAGTCTTACACGATTAGATGATATTTTTTAATTCAGTAAACAACTACTGTAAAGTGCACAAGTGGTAACTTATTTACCGAGTTTTCCCATGATGAAAATATCGCGCCTTGGTTCTAAGTATATAGGACACCAATGAAACATCGTTATACTATAATATCTGAGCCAATGAGGTATTGATCAATATTCATGATCCAATCACTAAGTGAATCTGACAATTGAGCTCATAAATGTCATCTCGTGTTTCTAAAGTTTCCCACTAATTAAGTATATCAGCACATTCTCATTAAAGATGTTAATACTCATACAATCATATCCAATCTAGACCAACGTTGCTGTATATTTAGGTTCTGCTATGTCCACTTCGACAAATTTTGAGTCTTCAGTGCAGATCAAATTAAATCAGTTGGGACATCAATAACCGAAAAATAAGTAGAAATAATTGATGGGATCTTAAACGCAAAACCAAAATCAGCTTAGGGTGAACATTTGTATGAGAGATACACGCCTTAGTATTTTTTTATTTCATATTGCAATTTTTCAATTGAAAAGCATTAATTAAATGAATTCAACTCATAATAAATGTTGAAATATAGAACAATGTTCGATAGAATCGCCTCAGCGTTCTATCATAGGAGAAAGGAAGAATTAATATAAAACAGAAAGGTAAAAATATTAAATATGAACTTCTCTGGTGTAATTTTGAATTACAATATTAAATGACAATAAATCAGTACAGTTATATCTTATTTTATCAAATAACTTATTGATATAATATTTCATTTAGTTGTAACATTTTAAAGCTGTGAGGTAGTTACATAACGAGCCAACAAGGCAAATAAACCAGATACTTAAAGTGTAACGTAAAGAATAACTACTACTGCAAGTAAAAGGATCATCTGGAAATAAATGTTTGTACCAAAACTCAACCCTTGGTTTTCGAAAATTCTTTTCTGGTGTAATGACAGGTTTTCCTAAATGAAAGTCTAGTTTATTATAAGTTTTGTCTTTAGAGTTGTAGATTGAAAGAGGATTTTTACTATCTACAGTCAGATATCTGAAATAGAAAAAAAATAACATGATTGATTTATAAGTTTAACTTCCAGTTATCTATATTCAATAAATTCACAACACCAACAAAGGGATAGACATAAGTAGGACGACAAGTGTTACGAGTTGTGCCTTCTTATAAAATTGGAAGAAGTAAATAAGTCCGATGGTGCGGGATTTAAATTATATAAAAGGGTTCTTAAGACTACACATCGCGGGGCGTTTCTCCATATAGTTTTTTTTTCTACCTGACTGCGGCTCTACTTTCTGTATCATGATCTGACTACCCCTCATCTCGAGGTATTCCTTTGTTCACCACTTGGTAACGCCCCGCGAGGCTCCTGGATTATTGAAATGAATATTATTGCATTCAAATTTTTGTTTTTAGTATCATTGGTAAGAAATATAAGTAAAATACATGTATACATAGTCAAACACATTCATAGTAGTGATCAAAATAAAAAACCCCAAATATTAATTCGTTCAATTGTAGTACACGTGCATTCCACAAACAACAAAACTTACAATACTGGTATTACTGGTATTTTATTGCGGACAAAACCGGTAAAACCAGTAATGTACTATTTACAATTCTTTTATTATGAGTACATGTATTTAATTTGGGTGACAATAGTGGTCATGTACTTGTTTGCAAGGGTTATGAGAGAAGTATGGAACTGTTTCAGGCCTATTTTCTTGTAATTTCGTAATCAAATTCTATTGATAGTTAGAAATCAACCAAATCATACAGCATTGAAATGGCGAAATATTATTCCAGCAGCATTTCGCGGAATTTACAGGCCTAATTAAAATTAAGTACGCAATATGTACATTTCTCTTTTTGTACATACATTTGTACATAATCATAAAAATAAAAAATTGACTTACTCGTGAAACTGTAACTGTCGGAGCATCTTTTTACAATTTAATAGGTACCATGTGAATTAAAGAGTAAAGATAAAAGTAAACACCTACAATTGCCAAAAACTACAGTCCCATGCCATAATCCGTAAGTACACTGCACGAAAAAGCACAAATAGTCCCATGCCATAATCCACAAGTACACTGCACGAAAA
>MJUU01018115.1:11546-27419 GCA_002080025.1 Modiolus philippinarum | reverse complement strand
AAAGTGTCTACAGACGACGACGACAACGACAACGACAACGACAACAACAACGACGACGACGACAACGAGGACGACAGCACCATACCAATATACGACCGCAAAAATTTTTGCGGTCGTATAAAAATTCAATCTCAGTAACCAAGCACCTGTCTGAATCCTGTACATTGATCATAAAAAAAATTCAATCTCAGTAACCAAGCACCTGTCTGAATACTACTGTACATTGATCAGAAAAAAAATCAATCTCAGTAACCAAGCACCTGTCTGAATCCTGTACATTGATAATAGAAAAAATCAATCTCAGTAACCAAGCACCTGTCTGAATCCTGTACATTGATCATAAAAAAAATTCAATCTCAGTAACCAAGCACCTGTCTGAATCCTGTACACTGATCATAAAAAAAACAATCTCAGTAACCAAGCACCTGTCTGAATCCTGTACATTGATCATAAAAAAATTCAATCTCAGTAACCAAGCACCTGTCTGAATCCTGTACACTGATCATAAAAAAAACAATCTCAGTAACCAAGCACCTGTTTGAATCCTGTACATTGATCATAAAAAAAATCAATCTCAGTAACCAAGCACCTGTCTGAATCCTCTACATTGGTTATAGAAAACTTGTATCAATCTCAGTAACCAATATTCAAGTCAACATCTTTTCATGATAGTTAAACACAGAGTTAAATAGGGAAAGAGAGAAAGAGAGGAAGAAATTAATCAAGAAGGTGGCAGAGAGATCTAAACAAAGCCTAAATTGACACAACCCAGCCATATTAAGCCACATACATGTATAAGTACTAGTACCATACAAATAAGTTTATGCAGCAAACCATCTACATATAGAAACACTTTAACTTACAATAACACATGTACACAATGTAATTATTAGCAGAATGATGAGAAAGCAGACAAAGGGAAATAACTCTAACTGTAACTTGTCTTATACCAGCTGTAGCAGTGTAAGAGAATATTTCGAGACATCACATTAATGTTAATTAATGAATATTATTCTACTCTCTTAGCTTCAAAATTCAAACAATCTTACAACTGATAATTAGTACACAACCAGAAGCAGACTAAAACTGAAGAAAAACTAGAGCCGTCACCGAATGGCAACCAATAATGCCCCCGCTCATGGAACACTGAATCAATATGGCAAGTGCAAATTTAAGCGTGTGTTGACACAGTACAAGTATGGACACAATGATATGCCTCCCCTTTTTCCAAAATATATAAAAGGAATGTTCTTAGCCCAAAAATCAATTCTATGGGTGCTAGGCAATCTTCCTGTAAAGTTTCATCAAATTTGAAGCACTTTCAATTTTCCCGCCTTTTTTCAGTTTCCATGGCAACCGAGGCCATTCTGAATATACCAAAAGATATGTGTGTGCACATCTGCTTATTGTAAGTTAGATTCCTTTGAAGTAGTTCGAATTTGTTTGCAAACTTTCTAAAAAACATGAATAGTTGTGTTTTTCATTCGTACGAACGGACGGACGGATGAACAAACGCACAAACCGACGGACAAGGGTAAAACAATATGCCCCCCGACTTTTCGTCACGGGGGCATAAAAGTCAGATCACTTTATCAGTTTAAATATGGGTCTTATAAGTTGTCTCTATAACACAAGACATATAAAATAATTTTTTTAAATAGCTGGTGTAAAATAGTAACATGTACTGAACATTCTGTGAAAGTTGAATTCCACTAAGTGGTCTAGGAGGACTTATTGCCGCAGTATGTACCCCTATGGCGGAGAGATAAACAAACAAACAGAATGGCACCATGATCACTATTTATTGGTAATTTGTATGAATTTCCTTTGATCTGCATTGCCTGGTATTTTCAGTATCACTGATCAGGCCATGATATATAGAAATTTACAGGTCATTGTCAAGATGTCACATGCACAATGCTATGCCTAGTTTTCATACATGTATTATTTAATTGCATTAATACAGAATTTCATAACATTGCTACATGTAAAACAGAACTTTCAGCTTATTTCAATTAATCAAGTTCTATAATTAAATTTTCTGTGTTACCGATAAAAGAAATATAGGACATTTTTTTTTATACAGACTGTATCACGGCATAAAGCACCAAGCTCCCCCTAACGAGTTTGCTTGATACTTGCAGTGATAAAGTCCGTATCAAAAACACAAAATGTCCTATATTCCATATATGCCACGTACACCCCTCTGAAAAAGGTAACATAGCAAAATGAATTTATTGCTTGTTTCCCCTAACCCTACTATTCCAAGCAAGGTATGAGTAGGTACAGAAATAATTCTATCTTGTCTTTTATTTTAGTAGTTTTACAACGATTTCAAATAACAAGACATTACATTAGAATATGGACATACATAATTTCTCTTCAAATGAATCTTTCTGGAGAGGTAGGGTTTGGGGAAACAAACAATATTTTTGCTCATATCTGGCACATTTTAATTTACATGTAATATTTCAGTTTCTTGGTCATTTCCTTAAATAGCCTTTTTAGCTGATTGTACATTTTATTAAAACATGACCCACTTAAAAAAAACTATTTTCTTTTTAGTTCTTATTTCCAGTATGTAAACAAACTATACAAACAACTAGGTGTAAAATAGAATGGTTTTATGTTTTAAGCACTAATTGGTAGATTAATCTTTCCAATCCATTGACTCAAAGTAAACTTATACCCTTTACTATTCTTATACACAATGATGAACAGATAAAACTTACAATAATCAAGGGGTTGTAACAGGGTTCTGTTTCATTAATATACAAGGCTGTATCACATTAATAAGCAAATTTTCATACACAGTCATCAAAATAGTGCAATGGACAGAAAGCTTTTTACATGTATATATATTCTATCCAACCTTCAAATCAAATGCATGAGATTATGGTTTTTGTGGTCTTTATTGGATATTTGTGAAAAATGACATCTTTCTGGTTTTGGAGTGACTTTTGTTATTGATTAACTTGAAAGTAAAACTGGAATAATAGTTTTGAAAAAATAAAACTAGAGACCCATAGACTTGGCCTTCTCTCACCTGACAAAATGCTTTTCCCAAAGGCTCTAATGATAAACTATGTTACATGCTGGCTGCCATGTTGTTTTTTGTGAAAAAGGAGCAAAATAACAATTTTTGCAAAGGACCTCCTATACATCATGATAAACAATCAACATGCAACTATGTTTTTGTCAGATCAAAATGAAATGAGCAGTCTTCGTAAAGGACTTTCTATACATCATTCCTGTAAAGTTTGGTTTAATTTGCTTCAGTGGTCTCAGAGGAGATGACTAGAGGCTCTAAAGAGCCTGTAGCTCATGATCACCTGGTCCAAGGCTGGCATAGACAGTACAATTAACCTCAAAGACAAAGGGTCTCGTTTCTTGTATGATAACACCTAAATGTAATATGTCCCAAGGTGTCAGAGGAGATGATCTTTGTATGCATTTCACATAGGGTCCTATGTTAAACTATGTTTCCTGCTAGCGGCCATCTTTGATCTAATGTGGACTTACCAGACACATTTTTCAACAAGATGTGTTTGTGAAACACTATGCCCCCGATAGCAACCATGTCTATAATACTAAATGCAATATACACTAAAAATTTAGGTTTGGTTGACATTTGTATTAAGCTCCATTACATCTATTCATACACAGAATATATACCAAACCTCTTGCAACTGTAATCAAAGAGCTAAAAGCAAAATCTAGATTTTGACCTTTTTACCTCTGTGACCTTGCCCTTTGACCTGACCTTAATATAATATGTCAAATGGTGTTCAGCTTAATATGATTTATATACAGGCCAAATATAAACAATAATATCTGGTTAAAACGATGCAGGCAATGTTAAAGTTTTGCAAATTTGCACTCAGTGACCTTGACCTTTGACCTTACCCTTATTTTTTAATGGATTTGTACTAAGATCTATTAAATCTATTCATATATAGAATATAAAGCCTTTAGCAAGTGTAATTAACGAGATATAGCTAAATCTAGATTTTGACCTCTGTGACCTTGACCTTTGACCTGACCTTCGTGAAATTTAAATAAAGCTGTACAGCTGCATATGACCAATATACAAATACATGCCAAATATGAAGGTCCTACCACATCTGGTCGAAACGATATAGGCAGTGTTAAAGTTTTCCCAAATTTGCACTCAGTGACCTTGACCTTCAACCTTACCCTGATTTTTAATGGATTTGTACTAAGATATTTTTAATCTATTCACATGAAAATGAAGCCTCTAGCAAGTGTAATTAACGAGATATAGCTGAATCTAGATTTTTACCTCTGTGACCTTGACCTTTGACCTGACCTTTGTGAAATTTGCATTAAGCTGTTCAGGTGCATATGACCAATATACAGGCCAAATATAAAGGTCCTATCACATCTGGTTGAAACAATATAGGTTTTCCCAAATTTGCACTCGGTAACCTTGACCTTCGACCTTACCCTGATTTTTTAATGGATTTGTACTAAGATCTATTAAATCTATTCACATATAGAATATGAAGCCTCTAGCAAGTGCAATTAACGAGATATAACTAAATCTAGATTTTGACCTTTTGACCTCTGTGACCTTGACCTTTGACCTGACCATCATGAAATTTGCAAAAAGCTGTTCAGCTGCATATGACCAATATACAGGCCAAATATGAAGCTCCTATCACATCTGGTTGAAATGATATAGGCAATGTTAAAGGTTTTGTTAAAGTTTTCAAATTTGCACTCAGTGACCTTGACCTTTGACCTGACCCAAATTTTTTTTTGGACTGGTACTAAGCTTCATTAACTCTATTCACATTTAAAATATCAAGTCTCTAGCAATTGTAATTAACACCCTATAGAGAAATCTAGATTTTGACCTTTTGACCTCTGTGCTCTTGACCTTGTTGAAATTTGCATAATGGTGTTCAACTTTACATAGTCAAAACACATACCAACTATGGGGGCCTATCATAAGAGTTGCAGACATACGAGACAGATAGGACAAAAACAATATGCCCCTGATCTAGAGATCCAGGGACATAAAAAGACCAAACAAAGGACCACTGAGACCAAATAGGAAATGTAGTTTCAGAGAAGATAGTTGAATGTGTTTTCCCCTTGGTCCAATGTTAAACTAAGTCCTCNATAAAATGGTATACATATATAACAAAACTATGACTGCATAATGCCTATTTGAAGCATGTAACATACATATGTTATCAATTTTTTCCCTTAGTAATAACACATGCATGTTATTTTTCTGTAATAACTCATACAGGTTAGGTACTTGACTGGTAATGAAGGACAGTTGTGACCAGGTGTGGTTCCAATTAGTCAAGTAGTTTCAGAGGAGACAATCTTTGAATGTGTTTACCTATAGGGTCCAATGTTAAACAGCTTGCGGCCATCTTGGATTGCAGACTTGTCAGACATATATTTAAGAAGATCACTGAAGGACTATAATGACCAAGATTGATTCCATTTAACCAAGTAATTTCAGAGAAGAAGGTCTTTAAATGTGTTTTCCTATATATACGGTTCAATGTTAAACTATGTTCCCAGCTGGCAGCCATCTTGAGATGGGAACTTGCCAGACACACTTTTCAAAGGGAACCAACTAAGGACAGCTGTGACCAAGTATGGTTCTAACTGGCTATATAGTCTCAGAGGAGATGATTCTTAAATGTGTTTTCCCATAGGGTCCAATGTTAAACTATGTTTCCTCTTGGCAGCAGTCTTGGATCTGATGGGGACTTGCCAGCCACATTTTTCAAAGTGAGCCATCAATGGACTTGGTTCCTATAGGAAAAGTAGTTACAGAGATCTTTGAATGTGTTTTCGGATCCAGAGGAGATGAGATTTAAGTGTGTTTTCCATAGGGTCCGATTTTAAACTTAGTTCCCCGCTGGCAGCCATTTTGGATGAGGTAAATAATTTCCGTCATGAAAATAAAACGTAGATCTTCACATGCTTAACATTTCTGTATCAAAACGTAAACTCTATCTCAAATTCTCAAATCCTTTTTGAAATATGGGGCAAAATGCATAAACTTACAAAAAATTTAACCAATACAGGGCAATAACTCATATAGGTATTCTGATTTTCTTCAACATTTCAAGGTGGGTAGATGTAGATATTCTGAACATTTGCAATTTAAAGTTGACCTCTTTCTGTTCAATTCTTTTTTTTTTTTTGATAATTAATAAAACATAAAATTTTGAAAATTTTATAAGAAAAGGGCTTTTACTCTTAAGACGGTTTTTGGATTCAAAATTGCAGAGGTATGTTGGTCATTTTATCCCTCTTCAAAATTTTGATATCTCTAACAGTTTTTGATGTCAAAAATGACAATTTGTTCTATTTTTAGTAACAACAGCCATGTTGTAAGGTCCCCGGACTCCTCCCATACAACTATGCACTTAGATACCCTCGTTATGATTCACACCAAGTTTGGTTAAAATTGGCCATGTGGTTTCAGAGGAGTATTTTTTAAAAAGTTTAGGATGGGCAACAGACACCAAGTGATGGCAATGCGCAGAAAACAGACAGACAACAGACTCCAAGTGATGGCCATAGCTGACACTGACCCTTCAGGTTAGGTGAGCTAAAAAAAAATATAGGGCAACTGATTTTGGTGGGGCAGGTGGGGATGAAAATCTACTCATTAACCTCTTGATGTGGCCTTCATAACTGCATACAAAATCATTTTGTAAAAAAACATAGGTAATCAACAATTATAGAGTTCGCCTCGTTATGGCACATTGTCAGAGTAACCCAATTTAGCCTGGATGCTGATCTACCATCCGAGATGTATGCATATGTAAGGTTACAATGATCCTTCGATGTATAGTGACTGAGATCTGAACTCATCCAAAAACTTGAATTTAAATCAATCAAGCATAAAATATAGGTCAAAGTGACCTAATTTTGTATGGATGCTGACCTACCATCAAAGTTGCATACATATGCAAGGTTACATGATCCTACCATGTATAGTGACTGAGATCTGAACTCGGACGTAAACTTGAATGTAAGTCATTCAAGCAGAAAATATAGGTCAAAGTGACCTAATTTTGCCTGGATGCTGACCTACCATCAGAGATGCATGCATATGCAAGGTTACATGATCCTACCATGTATAGTGACTGAGATCTGAACCTGGACATAAACTTGAATGTAAGTTGTTCAAGCGGAAAATGTAGGTCAAAGTGACCTAATTTTGCCTGGATCCTGACCTACCATCAGATATGCATGCATATGCAAGGTTACATGATCCTACCATGTATAGTGAATGAGATCTGAACTCGGACGTAAACTTGAATGCAAGTCGTTCAAGCAGTAAATATATGTCAAAGTGACCTAATTTTGCCTGGATGCTGACCTACCATCAGAGATGCATGCAAATGCAAGGTTACTAGTACATGATCCTACCATGTATAGTGACTGAGATCTGAACTCGGACGTAAACTTGAATGTAAGTCGTTCAAGCTTGCCTGGATACTGACCTACCATCAGAGATGCATGCACATGCAAGGTTACACGATCCTACCATGTATAGCAACTGAGATCTGAACTCGGACGTACACTTGAATGTAAGTAGTTCAAGCGGAAAATATAGGTCAAAGTGACCTAATTTTACCTGGATGCTGACCTACCATCAGAGATGCATATGCATGCACATGCAAGGTTACATGATCCTACCATGTATAGCAACTGAGATCTGAACTCGGACGTAAACTTGAATGTAAGTCGTTCAAGCGGAAAATATAAGTCAAAGTGACCTAATTTTGCCTGGATGCTGACTTACCATCAGAGATGCATGCATATGAAAGGTTACATGATCCTACCATGTATACATGTAGTAACTGAGATTTGAACTCGGACGTAAACTTGAATGTAAGTCATTCAAGCGGAAAATATAGGTCAAAGAGACCCAATTTTCTTGGAGGCTGTGAGATAGCCCAAGTTGCATCTGTATACAAAGTTTTATGATCCTACCTTTCATAGTTACCAAGATAAATATCTAAATTCGGACGCGGACGTGGACACAGATGGGGAGGTAGACGCGGACGCCGGGGGTACTCCAATAGTCCTCAACTTCGTTGAGGCGAACTAAAAATACCAAATCTTCACCTAAGAATTATAATGTTCTATCTCCATTTTTGGTCAAGATGAGACTGAAATATTAAACTAGACTACTCCTTACACTATGTTCTATCTCCACACTTATTATAGATTGCCAAACTTTTCATTCTATATGCATACAGCACAATATTGAAATGATATAACTCCAATTTAAGATTAAAATTAATGTTATAATGTTGTAACTCAACAGCCAATCGCTTGCGTGCATTTTGGACATGTGACTAGAAGTAACAAATGGCATGTAATCTTTTTGGGGTTTATAAGGCATGTTTTCTGTATGATTTTATGTGTTGATTTCATAGATTATGTCCAAGGATATCAATGAAGAGTTTTGTGAAAAGTACCTTCAAGGTCCTAGAATTCATGCAGTTGTGTCAGAAAATCAAGTGCATATTTGATGAAAGAATTTAGCATCAGACAATTTTTAAGAAAAATAAAACTGCTACATAGTCATTTTATTGAAACAAGAGAACATTTGATGCTTCCTCTATTGATCTGTATTTAACCAATTAGTTTTTAATTGTTTTCATTAATTTATTTAAGAGGATGTCATCTAAAAAAATAAATGCCACGAAACATTTTTTTCTGTGAATTTTTATGTTTTTATTGAAATTAACCTTTTATGGGTTGTGACAAATTGAATGTCAATTGTGGTTTTAGAAATGATCTTTAAAAAATGTAATAAAGTAAAGTTTGTGTTGACATATTTGTCTTATTATCTGTAGCATATTATTGTTCCAAGACTTTACAATGATCAGTTTTGTATCCGTACATAGTATCTCCCTTATGCAAAGTTCTGAACCTTACTGATTTTGCTTTCCATTTAGATCATTTTGGTTATAAACCCTCTATCAGTTTTAAACATCTTTGAGATTGTGGTCTTCCAAATGTTTCGACTTAATCTGCCTTGAAGAGACATAAATTGTCTTTACTGTTTCTTACTCTATAAACATAACTATCACATTTTTTTCAGATTAAAATGTTCTAAGTGCAATAGACACTTTAATTTTTAAAGATTTCATACCAAATATTATGAAAATGTTCTAACTCCAAACAGATTTTTTTAAAAATTGAACACATAACAGCAAAATATCCAGAAAACTATGGTTTAAAACATCCTCCTAAACACATTCTAAATAATGAACTTGTTTCTGTGCATCCACTTGTTGATATGAGAAAATATTCCAATGTCAAACTTTTGATTCAAGATTCCCAAAAATTACAAAAAAGTGAGATAAAACATTATAATTCTCAGGTGACGAAATTTTAAAGCCAAACCTAGGTCTGAACACCAACTTACTTCATTAAGCATGAAATGCAAGTCCAACTGACAATTGTATCAAGAAATGTATTTAATCACTGGGCATGCGAGAATATTAGTGCAGACAAGTTTTTATGAGCTAGTACCAGAACATACACATATGTATGTTTCTTCCATACCATTCAACATCCTATGTACATGAATGGTACTGTATTTAAGAACAGGGACAGATTATTCAACTTTTCAGCTATATTGTTGTTCCTCATCTTGAAGTCACCATTCTCCATGTTAGATGTATGCTCTTTATTTTTCTTAGATATGGTGTACTTGACACTTGATGTTGTCTCCTTGACATTTACCCCATTTCCTTTCTTTTTCATATTGTACATGAGATTATATCTCATGTGTACACTTTGAGTCTTTCATCAATTACTATTATCTAAATTTATGTAAGTTCTAAAACCTAAGGTTTAACTCCCTCCATCATAGTTTTGTCACTAGCTATATTTGATATTACTGATTACTGATTATTCGGATTTCATTTGGTTTTATGCATTTTAAATATTTTTGTAATAATGGATTTCCTATGTTTGGGTTCTAGTGCTGCTGATGAGGAATAAATTTCCGAAATGGCCATACTAGTACATTGCAGTTGGAGTAAACATATTTGTTATGGTCTCATGTTCATTTACTCCATATCCTTTCATAAAATATGATCATGGGGTCTTTCTCACACCTCACAGTAAGTTCAAGACCGCCCTTAGCACCTCCTCTTCTAAACCAGCAGAGTGGCACTGTTATCTTTACACTCCAATATTTTGGAGATGAATGTAGAGGGTCTCTTTGAGCAACTGAGTGATAAATAATGATAATTATAAATAAAAAGAATATGAATGTCTCCCCCCACATGGCCAGTAAGTAATGTTCTTTCAGTGATAAAACACAAGTAAGTTTTATGTTACCACCAGGTGGCCATTCATTCAAGCTAGACAATATACAACTAAAGCATGATGGTCAACAATCCTGTGAAGTTAAGTTGAAATCCTTTGAAAGATGTGGGAGAACTAGAAGTGTGTTTTTGATACAAAAACTAATGTCTCCCCCTAGTACATAATGTTCTTTCAGTGATAAAACACAAGTAAGTTTTATTGCCACCATGCCAGGTGGCCATTCATTCCAGCTAGACAAAATGCACAACTAAAGCATGATGGTCCACAATCCTGTGAAGTTTGGCATCCACAAACTAAAATTCGCAAAATTCTAATTGAAAAAGGGGTATAACTCCAGCAAAAAATAGCCGACCAATCCGGCGAGACGATATGCACAACAAGGCATGATGGTCAACAATCCTGTGAAGTTTGGTTGAAATCGGATCAAAGATGTACGAGAATTGGCGTCCACAAACTAAATTTCACAAAATTCTAAGTCAAAAAGGGGCATAACTCCAGCAAAAATTAGCCGATTAATCTGACGAGACGATATGCACAACTAGGCATGATGGTCAACAATCCTGTGAAGTTTGGTTGAAATTGGATCAAAGATGTAGGAGAACTGGCATCCACAAACTAAATTTCGCAAAATTCTAAGTCAAAAAGGGGCATAACTCCAGTAAAAATTATCTGATCAATCCGGCGAGACGATATGCACAACTAGGCATGATGGTCAACAATCCTGTGAAGTTTGGTTAAAATTCGATGAAAGATGTAGGAGAATTGGCGTCCACAAACTAAATTTCGCAAAATTCTAAGTCAAAATGGGGCATAACTCCAGCAAAAATTAGCCGATCGATCTGGGGAGACGATATGCACAACTAGGCATGATGGTCAACAATCCTGTGAAGTTTGGTTAAAATTGGATGAAAGATGTAGGAAAATTGGCGTCCACAAACTTTGTGACGGACGGACTGACGGATGACAGACGAAAAAGACAAAAACAATATGTCTCCCCCTTAAGAGGGGGGAGACATAATTAGCGTCCACAAACTTAATTTTGCAAAATTTTAAGTCAAAAAGGGGCACAACTCCCACAAAAATTAGCCTATCAATCCGGCAAGACGATATGCACAACTAGGCATGATGGTCAACAATCCTCTAAACTTTGGTTAAAATCCGATGAAAGATGTAGGAGAATTGGTGTCCACAAACTTTGTGACAGACGGATGGACTGACGGAAAAGACAAAAACAATATGTCCCCCCCCTCGAGAGGGGACAGACATAAAACAATTCTCCTCCTTGAGAGGGGGGGAGACATAACTATGAATCATAATCATTCATGTAAATTCTAACCTGAATATAGGAGCACCTCCACATAAACGTTTTGGAGAAAAGGAACATATAATATGATATAGCTAAAATAAGATTTTTTAATAAAACCTTCATTGTAGATCGTGAGATAACAATAATAATTGAAGATTAAAGTAGTTCCCTAGCAGATAGTGGCATGTAATCATAATTTTCAGCAATTGTAGATGTTTCCTGTTATCACCTTTTTTACGTGATTTATTGCCATTGTTGAAACTTTGATATTCACCATGAGAAAACTCAAAATCCATAGGAAACAAATACAAAACTAGAGCTGTCACCGAATGGCAACCACTTATGCCCCCGCTTACTGAACCCAGTGAATCAATATGGCAAGTGCAAATTTAAATGTGCGTGCACGTGGACACTATAAAGGTGTTGACACAGTACAAATATGGACCTGATGATACACTTCCTACTTTTTTCCACAAAATATACAAGTGAAATTCTGAGCCCTAAAATATTTCAATGGATGCTAAGCAACCTCCTTTTTGAGACACTTTGAATTTTCAAGCCTTTTTCCAGTTTCCATGGCAACGGCAGCCATTTTGAAAATTCTGAGACCCAAAATCATTTCTATGGGTGCTAGACAACCTTCCTGTAAAGTTTCATCTAATTTGAGGCACTTAGAATTTCCCCACCTTTTTTCAGTTTCCATGGCAACTGCAGCCATTTTGAATATTCTTTAAGATGTGTGTGTGTGTACATCTACTTATTGCAATGTGTCTGAAAAACATTAAGTGTTGTGTTTTTTATTCATACGGACAAACGGGCAAACCATAATTTCTTTTGCATGTGAAGCGGTATACCGCATCCCTTTAAATGCAGAAGAAATCATGTATTTAGATCAAACAGGAAATAAAATATACACAGTTAACAAAGCAGAGTAATACAGTTAGCTCAACGCAACTGATTCTCTTTCTCTCAACACCGAGTATTATCCTAGTGGGACACTGCAAAACACCGAAATTCACCGAAAAATACTCGGTGTTGTCTTGGAGGAATCACACGGATTAGCGTGTCATTTATTGCCCTGAAAACGAAAATTCTCCCAACACCGCGAAATTTATTTACCTTTGTTCCTTTGATCTTTTGCCGGTAACCACAGTTGTTAATTAGCAAGTCATCAACATTTCATCAATAATGTTTTAATAAGAATTATTTTTTCCAAAGGTAGTAATTAAAAGTAAAAAGACAATTTTTTTTTAAATAACTTGAAAAAGATCAGCATGAAAATCCAAACAGATTCTACTGACAAATTGATATATCCACACCAGGGAATTCACATGTTCTTGGATTTGCTGCTTGTTTTTACTCAAGAAAGGGACCAAAAAGTTTAGATAAATAAAGGGAACATAGATGTAAACCTTTTTTGTCACATATTCTATTTTTAAACATTTACCTAATGGTGATGCTTGATTCACTACAGACAATGACAAACTGGATTTTCCGAAAATCTTGGAACTTTTACTTATAAAAGGGATGAATAAAATTGAACAATGTTCATTAGCAGGACATACGCTAAATTTTTAAATATTTTTAGAGGTTTAAATTCAGTTATAACCGCATTTTGTTCCTGTAAAATGTTTAAATCCATAGTCTGGACCGGAATGTTTTTTTGAACGAAACAAGTGAAAACCTCCTGTCTCACATGTTGAAGATCTACGCAGCAATACAAATAAATTACGCTTTAGAACGTTTTGGTGCCTGACAGTTATCAAATTATATAATTATTACTTCTTAAAATGTATTTTCAAGAAAATGATTTGTTATTAACAGCGAGGATGTTGAAATTTCTACAACCGTAACAAATTTTGACTTGTAACTTGTCAATCATTTAATTTTGACAATCGGACAGGTAATTAACATTTATAAGTTTTATTGCTCTCAACAGCAATAAAACTCGCGGTGTTGAGATTAGAGTTTGGGAGGGATTTTGGAGATTAATCTGAAATTAACCGTGTCACACTGTGTTACAATGAAATCTGTGATAAGAGAGGGAGAATCAGTTCGCGTTGAGCTAACTGTATGTCTATCACAGTGATTTATCACGGTAAGTCTCTGGCTGTACTGTATACACAAATGTACTGTCCTCTAAAGAGTTAAATATGGCACCCCTTTGGTTAACTGAAAAAAAAATATAGAGATGCCTGATGGGGGTGTCAAAAGGAATTCCTGCACATACGTACATGTACTGTACTTTGGAAGGAACAACAGAAATGCTATCTATTCACATGACCCATCAAATATTGAGTTTAGTAAACACATTATTAAACTAGCTAGACATCAGTGAGATGGTATCCATCTCTATAGGCTCTGCTGCAAGAATATGACCTAGAGGTAAAAGGTCAAGTGTCATTAACCATGGTATGGGACGCATTTTCATCTGGAAGTCATCTATCCACATGTCAAACATCAAAAGCCTACCTCAAATGACAAAAAAAATCTATTACGGACACAACTTTGTTAATGAAAAAAGATCACAGTACATTGTATTTTTCAACAAACCTGGTACACCGATTCCTTAATGCACTACATCTATATGGATTGTCTTCTGATTTCTGCTAAAATTTCAGAATCATTCCCACCTAAATGCTTAAAATTATCTGATTTGGCAGAAGTAGGACTAATAAATATATTTTGTTACATGAAAAAGAACACTCTTATATCATTTAAAAATATTTTACTACTTTCTCACATAAAATAGTCATAAGAAGAAGATTTAAAAACATGATCAAATTGAGAAATCAGAAAAGGATATGTATCTATACTTATCACGTATCACGATATGCTTGCATTGTATCTTTATATCATGATATTATATTAATGATACTCATCCCTACCTCGAGGTGATCTATCCACATGCCAAATATCAACAGCCTATATATATCTAAATAGTCAAGACACAACATTGTCATTAAAAAAGCATGAATGTGACCAGCAGATCAAAGGTCACCAACCATGGTATGCAACCCATCACCTTGAGGTGATCTTTATCAGTGTTTTCCTTTTTTGCCAAACGAAAGGTGGTTGTTTTGAAATTCGAAGATGGCCGGTTATGATAGCCAGCTGTTTGACTGTCATAGCTGGCTTTGTAGATTTGCAACATTCGCATGCTGTACTTTGGTAACATACAGAAAACTGTATTTCTTTTAATTGATACACATGTTAGTAAGATAAAAGTAATAAATTTTCGATTTGTTGCCATTGAGATTTGACAGTTACATGTACGTTTTAAACACATTCATGTTGTATTTTGGGTTTTTACTTTTTAATGAGTAATAGGAGACGTCTGCCTCATATCCATTCCATGGCCGCTTTTTTTTACTTTTAGCATATGGAACTTAAATTTGAATCGTTTGTTACAATCCTGTCGTATTTATCAGGTTGGGAACATTCCCAATTGGGATAATATATCCCAATTGGGATAACTTATCCCAATTGGGATAAGTGGCTAGTTATTCGTGAATTACATTTTACAGGTTTAATGACGGATCATCAGTTATAAAAATTAAAAATCTATACGGCAAGAGCTTTTAGACAGTATAACTCTGTTCTCATAAGAATGCTGCAATTCCTGCGCTGACCGATTTTTAACTGAAAACAGGCAGTCACCATGGTCACTTTGATTTAGTAATAACTTAAGCTTTTAAGAGTTTACACTTATTCTTTGCTACTTTTTTTTAAAGTAAATTCTATTTACAACTGTATAAAACATAACGTGAAAGTGTAATCAAAATCGTTTTTGGCTATTAAATAAATGAAGTATGGAAAAAAAGCCAAATGAACATTTTACTTCTTCCAGGATTTCCTCCCTTTGACAATGTGGGAAAAAATGACATAAATATAGGATTTTAGCATGGTTTTTGAAACTACTATGCCTTGAATATTTCAACAAACTGAACTTCAGCAATTATCCAATATGTTTTCACCGACTTCCCCTTTCTTCTGTTTTTATTATTTAATCATTTACAATAATGATCAGTTGGAAATTTGAAGAAATTAAATGTACGATTTTAGGTTTTTAAAAATGTCTCTGTTCGTGAAATGCAGCATCATTCAGAAGATGACAATATGTCATTTGATGACTGAAATCATGAAGTTTATCATGCTTTATGTTTCATTATGCGCCATTTAAATATGAAATTTTAATTCATAAAAAA
>MJUU01018115.1:0-11528 GCA_002080025.1 Modiolus philippinarum | reverse complement strand
TATTTTCAAGAAAATGATTTGTTATTAACAGCGAGGATGTTGAAATTTCTACAACCGTAACAAATTTTGACTTGTAACTTGTCAATCATTTAATTTTGACAATCGGACAGGTAATTAACATTCATAAGTTTTATTGCTCTCAACAGCAATAAAACTCGCGGTGTTGAGATTAGAGTTTGGGAGGGATTTTGGAGATTAATCTGAAATTAACCGTGTCACACTGTGTTACACCGAAATCTGTGATAAGAGAGGGAGAATCAGTTCGTGTTGAGCTAACTGTATGTCTATCACAGTGATTTATCACGGTAAGTCTCTGGCTGTACTGTATACACAAATGTACTGTCCTCTAAAGAGTTAAATATGGCACCCCTTTGGTTAACTGAAAAAAAACATATATAGAGATGCCTGATGGGGGTGTCAAAAGGAATTCCTGCACATACGTACATGTACTGTACTTTGGAAGGAACAACAGAAATGCTATCTATTCACATGACCCATCAAATATTGAGTTTAGTAAACACATTATTAAACTAGCTAGACATCAGTGAGATGGTATCCATCTCTATAGGCTCTGCTGCAAGAATATGACCTAGAGGTAAAAGGTCAAGTGTCATTAACCATGGTATGGGACGCATTTTCATCTGGAAGTCATCTATCCACATGTCAAACATCAAAAGCCTACCTCAAATGACAAAAAAATTCTATTACGGACACAACTTTGTTAATGAAAAAAGTTCACATGGCCTCGAGATAGTGGTGTAATGATACACCGTTATATCAATATATCACAGTACATTGTATTTTTCAACAAACCTGGTACACCGATTCCTTAAGGGGGTAGACCTGGGTAGGCCTAAAATTTTCTGCTCGTTTAATTTTCTTGATATTTTCAGTATTAAAACTACACATGTTCATGTCCACTTTAAGCAATTTTCAACAATTTCTACCGTCCCGTTTTATGTCTAGTGGTCATCAAAGAGACCTTGTTTCCTCATGTTATTTGGTCCGTTCAGAACTTGATTGTGGTGTATAAAATTGGCTCTAATTAAATTTGTATTTGATTTAGAATGATTTCAAATGCAAAATTCTGTAGTTTAGACATGTGTGAAAGTAAGCATGAATAATGATAGTGAATTTAACAACTTTGAACAAAAATAAGTCGGTGTTCTGAACAGTATAGGCTGAAATTTTTACTCTATTTTGATCACTGTCAAACACCTCTAGTAAAAAATTCTGTCGTTTAATTTTCACCAAAAACTGAGAATAGAAAGAAAACTGGTATATGAAAGATATATTAGAATTTTAGAAAATTCTACCGTCCCATTTTTTTCTGAATTTTGAATAAAGTGGGTAAAAATCAATAAAATTGCTGAATCTGTACTATAAATTACCTCCCTTGGAAGAAATCTGACTTTTACAGATTTTCCTAATCTTTGGACAGTATTGCAAAAATGTAGGATAAAATGGACTCATTATAAATAACTGGATGTTGGGTATTTGTTTTGTAAGAAATAAAAAAGTGAAAAACAGAGTTATCTCCTCCTACCCCAGGTCTACCCCCTTAATGCACTACATCTACCGGGTATATGGATTGTCTTCTGATTTCTGCTAAAATTTCAGAATCATTCCCACCTAAATGCTTAAAATTATCTGATTTGGCAGAAGTAGGACAAATAAATATATTTTGTTACATGAAAAAGAACACTCTTATATCATTTAAAAATATTTTACTACTTTCTCACATAAAATAGTCATAAGAAGAAGATTTAAAAACATGATGAAATTGAGAAATCAGAAGAGGATATGTATCTATACTTATCACGTATCACGATACGCTTGCATTGTATCTTTATATCATGATATTACTGTACTGTATATTAATGATACTCATCCCTACCTTGAGGTGATCTATCCACATGCCAAATATCAACAGCCTATATAAATATCTAAATAGTCAAGACACAACATTGTCATTAAAAAAGCATGAATGTGACCAGCAGATCAAAGGTCACCAACCATGGTATGCAACCCATCACCTTGAGGTGATCTTTATCAGTGTTTTCCTTTTCTGCCAAACTAAAGGTGGTTGTTTTGAAATTCGAAGATGGCCGGCTATGATAGCCGGCTGTTTGACTGTCATAGCTGGCTTTGTAGATTTGCAACATTCGCGTGCTGTACTTTGGTAACATACAGAAAACTGAATTTCTTTTAATTGATACACATGTTAGTAAGATAAAATAAATTTTCGATTTGTTGCCATTCAGATTTGACAGTTACATGTATTTTAAACACATTCATGTTGTATTTTGGGTTTTTACTTTTTAATGAGTATCAGGGATGAAGATTCCCAATATTGGCAAAGTGGCCAACCTGGGCCCCTGCCAAACAAAATTCAGTAGCCCAGCCAATATTTTACTAGCCCAGCACTATATTGTTAACCAAAATTTCAGGATATTTCAGTAGCAACCTGGGCTACTGGTTTTAAAATTTTAGTAGCCCAGGTCAAATTTTAGGGGCCTTGGGCTACTGGGCCCTGGTAATTTGCATCCCTGAGTATAGGAGACGTCTGCCTCATATCCATTCCATGGCCGCTTTTTTTTACTTTTAGCATATGGAACTTAAATTTGAATCATTTGTTGCAATCCTGTCGTATTTATCAGGTTGGGAACATTCCCAATTGGGATAAGTGGTTATATCCCAATTGGGATAACTTATCCCAATTGGGATAACTTAACCCAATTGGGATAAGTGGTTATATCCCAATTGGGATAAGTGGCTAGTTATTCCTGAATTACATTTTACAGGTTTAATGACGGATCATCAGTTATAAAAATTAAAAATCTTTACGGCAAGAGCTTTTAGATAATATAACTCTGTTCTCATAAGAATGCTGCGATTCCTGCACTGACCGATTTTTAACTGAAAACAGGCAGTCACTTTGATTTAGTAATAACTTAAGCTTTTAAGAGTTTACACTTATTCTTTGCTACTTTTTTTAAAGTAAATTCTATTTACAACCGTATAAAACATAACGTGAAAGTGTAATCAAAATCGTTTTTGGCTATTAAATAAATGAAGTATTGAAAAAAAGCCAAATGAACATGGACATTTTACTTCTTCCAGGATTTCCTCCCTTTTGACAATGTGGGAAAAAATGACACAAATGTAGGATTTTAGCATGGTTTTTGAAACTACTATGCCTTGAATATTTCAACAAACTGAACTTCAGCAATTATCCAATATGTTTTCACCGACTTCCCCTTTCTTCTGTTTTTATTATTTAATCATTTACAATAATGATCAGTATGAAATTTGAAGAAATTAAATGTATGATTTTAGGTTTTTAAAACTGTCTCTGTTCGTGAAATGCAGCATCATTCAGAAGATGACAATATGTCATTTGATGACTGAAATCATGAAGTTTATCATGCTTTATGTTTCATTATGCGCCATTTAAATATGATATTTTAATTCATAAAAAACTAACCAATTATCCCAATTGGGATATATCTGTTTATCCCAATTGGGAATATCCCCAACCTGTTTATAATCCCTTTGTTTTGGTACTCGTCGCTACATTTGATAGTTTTCTCATGTGCCAAATGCTGGTCCCCATTCGGATGATTTCTCCAAAGGTACGTTCTCTTTAATTTGAATAATTTCATCCGGTATTTTTCCTTTTCTATCTGTACGAAAGGAAACATCGATTATGTTTCTTTTTTGGATCCGCCATTTTGTCTAAAAAACGAAATCAGCTGATTTGGAGCAATACTAAAGACGGAACTACGTCGGTGCGGAAATGAAAAATCTCCGTTTTTACCGACCACCTTGACGAAACCAAAGGTGGTTGGCCTGCAAAAAAACCTGGTCGGTAAAGCCAGCTTAAATGGCGAATGAAAAACACTGTCTTTATCCACATGCCAAATATCAAAAGTCTATACCTCAGAAGAGAGAAAAGTTATAGTCCGGACACCAGGCCACTTGGTCATTGAAAAAGCATGAATGTGACCCTGCCATTACAAGTCAAGGGTCACCAACCATGTTACGTGACACGTGGCCTTAAGGTGAGGGGCCTGATGGGGGGGGGAGGTGTCTCATCATGAATCACGAAAAAATTATTCGGACCACAGTTCATGGGGAATTCATTTTGTCAATCACGGATCAAACAGTGTTCTAATAACGATTCACGACAAATTAATGAAATGGAAAACAAATCTCGGGGAACTGAAATCCCCGATCACGGAGAACGAAATAAACCCATGAGCCCCCTCTAAGGTGATCTAAGAGAAATATTATAGCACCAGCCATGATTGTTTCAGATGGAAGGAAGGACAAACTCATTTCTTTAGCTATAGGGCGTCAGCCACTTTTAGTGGCATGCCTAAATAATCAAATATCTAGTAGGATGTAAACAACATTAGACACCTAATAAGGCAAAGAGGGCAGCTTTTTAATGCAAATCAGGGTTGAGGAACAGACCCTGGGATTGGACTAATTTTGAACTGTACACTCTCCCCAAAACATAACTCACAATGCAAAGAAATTTTTAAATTCAGATGTTTGTTCAAGAAGTCATCAATTTTGAATACAAAACCAAAGAATGTTACAGTACTTTTGTTTACTTCCTGCTGTATACCTGTAAGCAGATTACACCTACACCTAAGCTATAAATGGTACATCTTCACAAACCTGTCAGAAAAGGACATTTTCTACTATATCGTTGTCATCAGAATACATTCAATGTCTTTCTGTTCTGTATTGAGCTAAAATTAACTGGCTGCTGATGGTGTTACTGTATCTACATCCAATATTTTGCAAGAATCAGTAGTTGGACTCCCGAATTAATAAGATCTTATTTCAAGTGAATTTTATGCAAGTTCATAAAAATAGAATTTATAATGTTGTTAATGTTTGTTATAATGTTTTATGATTGATTGGTTGTATAAGGAAGATGAATTCTGGTATAATATTCAGGTTTAACATCGATAACTTGGATTTACTTCTCCTTTTTCAGGCCTCACAACACAAACAGGTACTTGTTATGTGTACATAAAATATAGTTCGGTAATATACTCAATGCACTTCTTCAAAATTAAAAACTGAACAAAAATTGTTGAGAAGATGAACAACTAAGTAATAAACATGTTAAATGCAGAAAATGAGCGAGTTTGTTATATCAAGAACAATTTCTCTCGAATGTGCGGATTAATTTATGATTATTGGTATTTTGGAACTATTTTGTAGGTCCGCACCAAAGTCAAAAAGAAAACATTCGATATTTATTTTTCTACGTATTATTTATTCTGGTTTTTGGTTTAACGAAATATACATTATAGCATTGGGAATGCATATCTTTTGCAGTGACATTTTTATTGCACAAAAATTAAGAGGTTGAGAATATTTTTCGCATAGATTACGATGCAATCATACGTAGACTGGTGCACATCTTGTACCAACTGGTATGCAACATTATAGTCCATCATATAAATATTTTAAGGGGAATTACCAAAATACCAACAAGTTCATATCAGATATAAATTGGGATGAAAGACAACGAGGATTTACAAATGACTTGGAATAGATTTGTCAACAATACATCGGCAAACCAGGAACTATACATTACAGGGATATGTCACTTCGATAAAACTAAATTAACCTGGACATACGTACGGAGCTAGTAGTAAATTAAAAGTCGCGTAGTTTCGTATTTTAATAAGTTGAATTAAACCGAAAGCCTGATTAAATTGTTTTACATTTTTGCACGTCATTTTTTAAAATTAAACAAATGAAGAAGAAATGAAAACCCAGAAATATTGTATCAAAACACAAGTCATTTTTTTTCTTTTAAAACTTCCGTAACAGACTTCAACCCATCATCAATGAAAATATTGCCATCGGTCTTCCAAGCTCTGAACAAATGCCTAAAAATTACTACTAATCTTACTATAATGCAACAGGTACATAGTAGGGACATTGAATTTAACAAAAAATGTTAAATGGATGCTATAGTACCAACAAAAATGAGTGATGCAATGTACGGATGATGCGTTTGGCACGAACGTATGTCAACACTCTCGAAATAAACACTTACTTCAAGCCCTGAAAATGCCTATATAATTACAAATCTTATTTTAAAAAGGCAACAGGTACACAGTAGAGACATTAAATTAAAGAAAAAATGTAAAATAGATGCTATAGGACCAATAAAAAATGAGTGATGTAATGTACGGATGATCGATGCGTGTGGCACGAACGTATGTCAACACACTCGAAATAAACACTTACTTCAAGCCGAGAAAGATGCCTATAAAATAACAAATCTTATTTTAAAATAGCAACAGGTACACAGTAGGGACATTAGATTAAAGAAAAAATGTAAAATAGATGCTATAGGACCAATAAAAAATGAGTGATCTGATGTAGTGCAAGGGTCACGCTTATGGCATGAATGCTGTTAACATATTTAAAATAAACACAAACTTCAAGCCCTGAAAAAGATGCCTAAAATATTAACAATCCCATAAAAAGGCAATAGGTACACAGTAGGGTCATTGACTTTTAGAAAATATGTTAAATTAATGCTTTATGACCAGGCAAAATTAAGTGATGAAAGGTGCAAGCAATCCATGTAGAACGGGTTTTGCAACAAAACGATCCTGATATGAAGAACATTATTATAACCGTATATGGCCATTTACACGCTCAAAATCGAATTATTCACAACTCTTAGTTTAAGTGCTATGTTTTAGGAACTATGGTTCACTTTATAGTTGTTTTTATATTCCAAAAATCACCGAAATCGTAATTCGAAATTTAACCCATGCTATCTCGATGGCGACAATAATTACCGGTCCGGATACGGATACGAAATAATTCAGGACCGTCCGAGTTCAATATGACAATTTACATAGACGTTACTAGAAGTGTCTTATCCCTCTAATGTATAGTCCCTGGGCAAACGAATACCGAAGCAAGAAAAGGAAAGGGGAAATTCTAAAATCATAAATCCAACATCACGGCAATTCACAGCAACATGAATTGAGACAGTATGACAAAGACAAAACAAATAAACAAAAATGAACAAGCCTGAACGCCACGAAACTAAAACACTAGCAGTGTGAACCTCTATGAAAACTGAGGTATCATCAGGTGCTCCGGAATGGTAAGTATGATCTGCTCCGCGCGTGGCACCCGTCACACTGCCAGTGAAAAGTCCGGTTTTGTCACAGTCGGTGTTAGTCAGTCCGGTAACAAACTCTGGATCTACCCAAAATATCTGTTCTCATTTGTGAAACAGAAACATTGTAATGGTCTGTCAAATCGTGGTGGCGACCGTAAAACTTTTGTAGTGACAATTGCAACAGTGACTGAACATACCCTTGATGTAGAAGTTTTTGAGACAGTAATTTCGCTCTGTTGACAAAATCGCTGTACAAACTATATATACAGGCACGGCAATAGCGAAATGTACACGCCATATGCCGGAGAATTATCAATTATGTATGAGAACTTTATACCAGTGAACAAATCTGTTTATAGGAAATTTGATACTCCTTGAATGAATGAAGAAACTTTGGTTGCTTTATTAGAGATAAGAACATCAAATTACCGGGACAGTCAAGATAGAATATGAAATGAAATGAAGGAGGACTTGAAGGTCTTCTGGAAATATGTACAGTCTAAAACCAAAACAAAAGAAGGTAAACCATGTATAATTGATGACAATAGAGGTCTACACTATCTAGTTAAGCAGTGACTATAGGGAACAATTTGTAGATCTAGTTTTAATTAGATTGGAGGTCTACACAGATAATACAGAAAAGGCAGAACTATTAAACAAGTTTTTTCAAAGTGTACTTACAGAAGAAATAAATACGGTTCAACTTCCAACTTTTGATGTTAGAACAAATTCCACAATTGACCCGAAAGCCGATTATTTTTGGAACCTTACAATATCTAATTTTTGTAAATTATGTTGAAAATTAAGGAGTATCTCCCTCATGCATAGCTCTGTCCTTAGCTAATTTTTGCTTTACATTTAGATCATATTTGGTTATTTGTTCTCTATCAGTTTTTAAATATCTTTGAGTATATGGTCTTCCAAACATTCAGATTTTATCTGCACTGAAGAGACATAAATGTCGAAATACGCATATGCAGAAAGTAAATTCACAGTAACCTCCGGGTATTTAGTTATTTGTTACCACTGTGTCGATGCCACTGCTGGTGGACTGTTAGTCCCCGAGGGTATTCACCAGCCCAGTAGTCAGTACTTCGGTGCTGACCCGAAAGCCGATTATTTTTGGAACCTTACAATATCTAAGTTGAAAACTAAGGAGTATCTCCCTCATGCATAGCTCTGTCCTTAGCTAAAAAAAGTTTGGCTTTACATTAAGATCATGTTTGGTTATTTGTTCTCTATCAGTTTTTAAATATCTTTGAGTATATGGTCTTCCAAACATTGAGATTTTATCTGCACTGAAGAGACATAAGTTGTCGAAATGCGCATATGCAGAAAGTAAATTCACAGTAACCTCGGTATTTAGTTATTTGATAGCATTGAATTTGATGAACCGAAAATACAACAACATCTACAAAAGCTGAAGGAAACAAAATCTCCCGGGCCTAATCAAATCCATCCAAAGTTTATGAAAGAAACTGCTCAATTACTTGCAAGACCCATAAATAAAACACTGGATAAATCAATAGAAACACCAGAAGTCCCAACCGATTGGAAAATAGTCCATGTTATGCCAATTCACAAAAAGGCCCTAAACATCAAGTATCCAACTACAGACCTATAAGCCTTACATCAATAATTTGTAAGACTATGAAAATTTACAAGAGATAAATTAATGGAGCATATGGAAACGAACAACCTTTTTACCACACACCAACATGGTTTTAGGAAAGGAAGGTCCTGTTCAACACAATTAATAGAAGTCTTAGAAGATTGGACGGAAAAACTTGATAACCATAATTCAATCGATGCGATATATCTCTATTTCAAGAAGGCCTTCGACACCGTTCCACATAAGCGGTTAATTGTAAAACTTAAAGCTTACGGTATCCAAGGTAAACTTTTGAAATGGATAAGAAATTACTCGACCTACCGTAAGCAAAAGGTAGTCCTAAATGGAAATAAGAGTCACAAGTGGCATACCACAGGGTAGTGTGCTTGGCCCGATATTAATCACTATTTATATAAATGACCTACCAGAAGTAGTGGAAAACATTGCAAAACTATTTGCAGATGATACAAAGCTGTATGCACTTGTTGGCCGACAGTCGAAAACTGTAACAAGACACCGATAACCTGATGAATTGGTCCAACGACTGGTTACTCCGATTTAACAAATCTAAATGTAAGCAGGTACATCTGGGAAATCTAAGTGAAGTAGAATACACTCTTGGAAATGAAGAAATATGCAAGTCGACATCAGAAAAAGATCTTGGTATAACCATCGATGATAAACTTAATTTCCAAGACCACATTAATACACAAATTAAAGAAGCCAATCAGAAATTCTGAATTATCAACAGAAGCTTCAGTTACCTAGACAAGGAAATGTTCCTAAATTTGTAGAAAAGTCTAGTACGACCTCATTTAGAATATGAAAGTGTAGTATGGGCGGTTATATACAAAATGGAAGCCATGAAAATTGAAAATGTTCAGAGGAGAGCTACCTAAATGTTGCATAACTTAAAGAACCTATCATACAGTACACGGCTAAGATATTTGGGCATACCCTCCTTGCAATAAAGAAGACCTAGAGCAGATATGATCCAAGTATTTAAAATAGTAAATAATATAAATAAAGTATCAAATCAAGATGTTTTTCCATTTAGGACTACAGTGACAAGAGGTCACAAATACAAAATCTATAAAAAGTATAGTAGAACTAACATACGTAAGTACAGCTTTTCCCAAAGAATTGTGGAAACCTGGAATAGCTTACCAGCAAATGTAGTAGAATCTAAAACTGTAAACACCTTCGAGAGTAGACTAAACGATCATTGGAAAAATAAGGAGATCAAATTCAAACCAAACTGTTACGAACCGGAAGTCGGGAGAGGAAATGCCATATCAGTAAGGGCCAGTTAGGCTAGATAGCCTACAGTCTCTACAACCACGTAAACCAGTCTTCTTCTTCTTCTTCCGGCACTGTCCACATTCAACTCTTTGGCATGCGTGTGGTTAAAAGTTGGATAAAAACAAGTTGCTGGTTTCTAGATGGTTCGTGTCACTTGAGATTTGAAGGCCTCAAGTGACTCTGCACCGGCTATGCCTGGTGGTAGTTTGTTTCAGTCCTCCACAGTGTTGATAAAGAAGGGCAATTTTCTACAATCTTTTGTTGTCTGTTGCATTTTACATCCATGTGTACTGGAAAGCCCGGTGCTCCTTGTTGGCTTTTGCACTGAGTTATCGTCCAGTAATAAACATACTTAGTCTTTCTTCTCTCCTTCTTGTTTCCATGCCTTTCCATCCCAGTTCTTCTGTCATTCCACTTACACTTGATCTATTTCTATATTTTCCTGTGACATCTTTCAACTGTCAATTTATGCTTCTGTTGGTAAGGGTCCCATATATACTGTTGTTACATATTCCATTTGCGGTCTTACTAAACTTGTAGTATGCCTGTTCTTTGATGGATTTAGAGCCTATGTGTAGGAATCCTGGGTGTCTGCTGGCCTTGTTGTTGATGTTGTTGATGTATTCACCCCAGTCTAGATCACGCGGGATGGTACAACCCAAGTATTTTACTGATGTTTAATGCTAGAGTTTATGTCCATTTAATTTGTATTCATATTTTTTTCCTTTTGGAGACTGACAGTACACTGTGTTTCTCTGGTTGAAACTCAATTTCCCATGATTTTTCCAATTCTTCAAATTTCGCCAAAAGAAAATTTCCCCAAAATCCAAAAGAGCTCGAAATTAAGGATACTGCAAATACTTCCACATCAGCCTTGTTCCTTGACCATCGTCTTGAAATTGACAACAGAGGTACACTACAAACTAGGCTATATGACAAACGCGATGACTTAACTTTTCCAATAGTCAGCTTCCCCTTTCTTTGTAGCAACATTCCAAAAGCACCGGCATACATAATTTACATCTCCCAACTCATTCGCTACTCAAGGGCCTGTGGTCGATACAGTTACTACCTTGATAGAGCTCGGTTGCTAACAAAGGTATGTTACCCAAAACTTCAAGTCATCCCTCCAGAAGTTTTACGGTCGACATCACGATCTTGTGGACCGCTATGGGTTTCCCAGATGACAACAGATCTTTCTCTTTGCCACTAAAGTTTGTTTTTCCTCTACCGGATTTGATTTTACTACCGGAGTTGACATGTTCAACACTGCGGGTGTCTTATAAGAAGCAGGAGATGCTTACTCTACCGGTGCACTTGATCTCACCCATGTTTTTTATTGGGTCCGTGTTGTTCATTTTTGTATATGTGCGTGTCTTCATTCTCTTTTATCCTGCAATGGTGGTATTTACTAGACAAATACGACCCTACGAA
>MJUU01018110.1:0-37907 GCA_002080025.1 Modiolus philippinarum | reverse complement strand
AGTTCTGACAAGTTAATGGGCCAAATTTGATATGAAGTATGACAAAAGGTATCAAATATTAGCAAATGTGCAAATTCTATCAAATGAACTACTCCTTATATCTTTGGCTAAAAAAATAATATAATACACTTAATTTTCCATTTACCTAACAATATCATACATCTGTAGGTTAGATATCCTGGCTGTGAATTTATCTCTAAAGACAATATTTAACTTACCTAACAATATCATACATCTGTAGGTTAGATATTCTGGCAGCATATTCATCTCTGACAATTTTAGCAAATAAAGTATTACCCATTATCTGAAAATTAATGTATAAATGTGTCAAAGCTATGTTATATTTTAAATCATGTAATATTTTGACACAAGTTCAAAACTTTTTGTGTGTAAAAACTTAAAGATTTTATTTCACGAAATCTGCATGTGCAGTTTATTGTACTGCAATTTTTTTCAATTATTTTAGTAAAATAATGGTTCATGAACAAAGCAAAAAGTAAAACTAAAGAGCATGAATATTTTGATCGAAGTCAAATATTGTAAAGGTGGAAATTTTTGTGCTGGCGTTAATTTGTAATCAAGAACCAGATGTGTTTTGTGAAACACTTATGCCCCCGAGTAGAAGTAAAGAAGAAAGATTTAGCAACTTTGAACAATGAATGTCCTTCTGACAAAATAATTCGTAGAAATAAATTCTTGTATCAACTGAAAAGTTTAATCACATCAAATGATGATTTCAATTGGATGCAAACACAGAAGTCACCCAAATGAACCCCTCCAATCATTATCCAAGCATTTTTACAATTTTCACCCCCCCCCCCTTTTGGAACATTTATAGTCAACTCATTGTGTTCTGTCTATCAGTGTTATCAGTACTTTGATTACACCACGGATCATCAATACTCGTTCCCAAAAAGTGGAGGAATATACAGAAGAGAAGAAATGAAATAATAGATATTTTTAGTAACATCCCTCATCATTGATATATATATAATACATATATAAATACCTGTAAAATGAAAGTGAATAAATGAAGAAAATATGCTAAATGATTTAAAAAATCTATTTTTACAAAAAAATTCTAGAGATATCAAGAAACATTTCATCATTAATGAGTTTAATTTCTATATATATAAATAAACAAAATATAATTTCATTTTTCTGGTGAAATTTTACCGAACAGTCACATGCCAAGGTCAAGGTCACAAGGTCAAATATTCTAGTACCAACTAAGAGGTCTCTCCACAAGGAATACACATGCAAACTATGAAAGCCTTATCACTTACCATTCAAAAGATATGCTCAATGTTAAAGTTTTTATACAGTTGTTCACAGGCCAAGGTCAAGGTCACAAGGTCAACTATTCTGGTACCAATTGAAAGGTCTTGCCACAAGGAATGCACATGCAAAATATGAAAGCCATATCACTTACCATTCAAAAGATATACCCAATGTTAAAGTTTATTATTTTTTTCAAAAAGTCCATCACATGTCAAGGTCAAGGTCACAAGGTCCAAAATTTTGGTATCGTTTGAAAGGTCTTGCCACAAGGAATACACATACAAAATATGAGAGCCCTATCATTTACCATTCAAAAGATATACCCAATATTAAAGTTTTTTGTGGACAAACAGACAGACATACCAAAAACTATATGCCCCCCGAATCTTCGATTCACAGGGGCATAAAAATCCACAGAAATTTTCCCATCGTGAAGTCAAATATATAATGCGTTGAGCATGAATATAACCCCCATACAGAAATTCCACGTTTACAGTAATACACAAATGTATCTCTTTCACATCAAAGAATGTCTATAGAATAAGACATTTTATTTCTGGGGGTCTCAAAACATTTTTCATGCATTGTGGGTTTTAGGCTGAAGCTGCCTATTTGTGTGTTTAATATCATGTGATTTCTATGCTAGTACCATACCTCTTCATTCATTAATATTCCTTTAACAAAATCATCTCTAGTTAGATAATCAAAGTTATCTTTAAACAACGCAGGTACTTGTGGTGAACATATACTGATCTGGCAATCCAGTAAGTCGTAATGTAACTGTATGTTTTTATGATCTGTAAGAACTTCCTGTAAAATATCAAAACAGGGGAGATAATCAAAGTTATTGTTAAACAATGATGGTACTCGTGGGGAACATATACTGATCTGGCAATCCAGTAAGTCATAATGTTGGTTTTTCTGATCTGTCAGAACTTCCTGTAATATATCAAAACAGGGGAGATTATCAAAATTATCTTTAAACTTGTGGAGAACATATACTGATCTGGCAATCCTATAAGTATATTTTTATGATCTGTCAGGACTTCCTGTAAAATATCAAAACAGGGGAGATAATCATAAATTATAATGCATAAAAATATGAGGCCAATGTAGTTTACAATAAGTTTACCCAGTTTAAAAATTATTTCTCCAATTCTTAGCGTGTTAACCCAGTTGGTTAAAAATACGTATTATTTTTAATCCACACGTTGGTTAAATTTCTGCATGACGTTTCCCGCAACGTTTCATTTCATTCATAAAGGCTATTGTGACATCATCGTTACTAGGCTTTCAGATAGCACGGCAAACGTTGACAACCGTGCTGAACCATTGAATAAGCACCTGAAACACGGTAAAAGTCATTGGAGAAACAATATATCCTCCCGTTTGCTCATGGATTACGATATTTCTCCATTCTTGATAGTTAAATTTCTGATTTTAACATGCTCGCTAAAGCTCGCATGTTGATAAATCACAAATTTAACTATCTCGAACTGTAGAAATATCGTAATCCACTTGATCCGTAAGGATATACTATATTTCTCCAATTCTTAGCGTGTATATTGTATAATATATTATATATATTGAATACATTATATAAACACTTCCAATTCCATGTAAGCCTCACGATAATTTTCCCATATTTAAATGAACTCCTGCTCATTTCCCTTCTATACTTAAAATTATCGTAGTTTTTAGGCCTTGTTATGTGTGTTAAAGGTTGGGGTCTTCTGTTTTTTTTTCCACGTTGTTCAAGTTTCAGTGTCGTGTTTTTACATTTGATGTATATAAAACAAAAGAATCTTTCTAATACTTATATTACAATCATTGTCCTGATTTTGTTTTGTATTGTTCGTTTGATTCGTAGGGGGAGGGAATTTACATTTTTTTACAAAAATAACACTGTAAACCAGGAAAATTTCGTGGCAGTTTTATTTTTGCGATTTTCGCATTTGGAATGGAAGTGCGAAAATAAAATGGCATGAGTATATTTGTCTATTAGTGAAGTCAATGGTCAACAATTTGACAGGGTGAATTCAAACCTGCACGAATTAAAATCCTGTCAATTTACCAAGAAATAAAGACAGTGCGAAAATTTCCCGGTTTACAGTATTATTAATCAAATTTATATAAACATACCACAGGAAGTTCAAGTTTCTTCTGGTTCCCTGTTTTAAGGAAATGAAGAATACGGTTATTCGTGCTGTCTAAAGTGAGTAATACATCATCTTCACGACATCTAGAACAATGCCCAGGTGGTGCTTTCTTCATAATAACTGTCATTACTGCATTCTTGTCTTTCTCTCGTTTTTTCCTGTGGAATAAGAAACATATCATTTGTTGACAAAATGCACTAACCTTTAAATTTTGATTAGCTATATACAAAATATAAACAGCTTATTAATGGAAGGTTAACTATAACAAAATGTATCATAGCGTGCATATAATATCAATTAAATGTTTATCTCAACACCCAGTTCAATGAAATTACATCAAATTATTAATACAAAGCTTCTTTCTGAATGTTCTTTTCTTAATTCATGATAGTTTCATTTCAGCAACATGGAATTATTTGTATTTGTACATGTGTACAATGTCGACAAAATGACAATGACAAACATTGGTATCAGTAGTGGTTTGTGTCAGAGCTGTTTGTTTAACATTTCCTATCTAAACCATTCTATGTTAAAGTTTCAGCCTGAAAAATGAAGAAAGCAGATATAAAATGTAAAACAGATAGCATTTGTTTCATGTAGAAGATATTTTTTATTAAAAACTAGAGAATGTGTCTGTGAGACACGGATGCCCTGCCAAAAAATTTATCACAAAGGATAACATTAAAATGTAGGTCAAAGCCACTTAATTGTCATTAATTTGGGCAGTACTCATCAAGGCAATTAATTGGATGAAATATAATTGTCCTATAATGTGTAGTTGTTGAGAAATGGACTTAAAGGCAAACTTAACCAAATTCACTGAAGCGTAAAATGTAGGTCAAAGCCACCTTATTGTCAATGATTTGGGTAGTACTCATCAAGGAAATATCATTGTCGTTTAATGTGTAGTTGTTGAGAAATGGACTTAAACGCAAAACTTAATTCAAGTCACTGAAGCATAAAATGTAGGTGACAGCCACCTTATTGTCACTGATTTGGGTAGTACTCATCAAGGCAATTAATTTGATGAAATATCATTGTCCTATTATGTATAGTTCTTGAGAAATGGACTTTAACGCAAAACTTAACCAAAGTCACTGAAGCATAAAATATAGGTCAAAGCTACCTAATTGTCAATGATCAATGATTTGGGTAGTACTCATCAAGGCAATTACGTTGATGAAATATCATTGTCGTATAATGTGTAGTTGTTGAGAAATGGACTGAAACGCAAAACTTAACCAAAGTCACTGAAGCGTAAAATGTAGGTCAAAGCCACCTTATTGTCACTGATTTGGGTAGTACTCATCAAGGCAATTGATTTGATGAAATATCATTGTCCTATTATGTATAGTTCTTGAGAAATGGACTTTAACGCAAAACTTAAGCAAAGTCACTGAAGCGTAAAATATAGGTCAAAGCTACCTAATTGTCAATGATCAATGATTTAGGTATTACTCATCAAGGCAATTAATTTGATGAAATATCATTGTCCTATAATGTATAGTTGTTGAGAAATTGACTTAAACATAAAACTGAACCAGAATCACTCAAGCATGACATACAGGTCAGAGTCAAACTACCTAGTGAACTATGTAGTACTATCAAAGATGTACCTACTGACCTATTATCATTGTTCTACCTCTTACAGTTTCTGAGAAATGGACTTTAAAGCAAAACTTAACCGGACGTATAGGCATACGGACGGACAGACAAGGGTAACACTATATGCCCTTCCACATTCGTGGGGGGGGGGGGGGCATAAAAATATCGAATAAGTGGTTATTTTATCGAGGACTTTATTTTTTCCGGTTTTTTTTCGCTGTTATTCTGATGCCGCAAAAACTGCATACTGTGAAATTTATATGAGATACAGTAAATGATAAGAAATCAAGAATATTTCAGTCTCACGAAAATAAAATCAAACAATTTTGAAAGAAATTACGAAATTTGCGACCTATATCTAGGACAACAATCCATACTTACTTATGTTCTTGTATGATTGACTGAAGGTCAAGGTTAGCCACAATATCACCATAAACTAATACAAAATCACTTCGTATGAGTGTTTTATCATCAATCTCTCTCATTGCATCACCCATAGACAAACAACCTTCTGATAATATAGGAGTTACTGTACATGGTGAGGAACTATCACTCCATTTAGAATTTCTGAAACATAATGATAAAATCAAAGCAAAACAGAAAAGTATGGTAGATAGATTTTGTATAAGAAAATACATCACTGCTTCAGAAAAAAATAACAAATGGACCAATTCTTTGTTAGCAGTAGCACTTTGAGCAAAAATATTGGTTACAAATAAGAAAATTCAACATAGCAATACATGCAAGATACAAAATATTTTGGCTGAACCTTAATATTTGTTGCTGTAAATCAATTATTCTACATGTGTCATTATTTTCATGCCAAACTCAATCTACAATGTGTATATGTAATAATTTCTTATGGTGTGAAATATTTTCTGAAATTATGAATTAATGCATTTATGAGAGAATATATTATCAGGGATGCATTTTACCAGAACCCAGTTGCCCAAGCCCCTAAAATTTGACCTAAGCAACTAAAATTTTAAAACCAGGAGCCCAGGTTGCTACAGAAATATTTTGCAATTTTGGTTGACTATTAATCTATTATGGATCTCTCCCTAGGGAACCATTTTCTTATAGTATTGTCTGGTGCATATAGTGCACGAGCCAACAGGCGAGGGCACTATTCACACCAGATAATACTATAGGAAAACAGTTCCCAAGGGAGAAGTTCATAATTTATTTGGTACATAACAGAACTAGAGGCTCACATGATCCTGTTTCGCTCACCTGGTGACTGGTTTTATTCATTGTCACTAAGAGACCACCCATTCATACTATAAATCAGTTCACCAGATGTTACATTTTCAATCTTGGATGAGTTACAAACATAAAAATTACAAACTTTGAAAGGGAACAACCAAAGACAATCGTAACCAAACTTGGTTCCAATTGGATCAGTAGGTTCATAGGAGAAGACATGTGAATGCATTTCCCATAGGGTCCCTATATTAAACTATGTTCCACGCTGGCGGCCATCTTGGATGAGGTACGAATGTCAAAATCACAAACTTTGAAGGGGACAAGCCAAGGACTATTGTGACCAAGTTTGGTTGAATTTGGCTTGGTAGTTTCAGAGGAGAAAATCTTTGAATGTATTTCCCATAGGGTCCCTATGTTAAACTATGTTCTCTGCTGGCAGCCACCTTCAATGAGGTATGAACATAAAAATCACAAACTTTCAAGGGGACCACCTAAAGACTATTGTGATCAAGTTTGGTTCCAATTGGCTCAGTAGTTTCAGAGAAGAAGATCTTTGAATACATTTCCAATAGGGTCCTATGTTAAACTATGTCCTGTAATGACAACAATCTTGGATAGGTACTAACATAAAAATCACAAACTGCTCAGTAGTTTCAGAGAAGAAGATCTTTGAATACATTTCCAATAGGGTCCTATGTTAAACTATGTCCTGTGCTGACGACCATCTTGGATGAGGTACTAACATAAAAATCACAAACTTTAAAGGGGACCAGCCAAGGACAATTGTATCCAAGTTTGGTTCCTATTGGCTTATAGTGGTTTCAGGAGAAAAGACCTTTGAATGTATTTCCTATAGGGTCCCTATGTTAAACTATGTTCCCTTCTGGCGGCCATCTTGGATGAGGTACAACCACAAAAATCACAAACTTTACAGGGGACCACCTGAGGACTATTGTGACAAAATTTGGTCCACATTGGATCAGTGGTTTCAGAGGAGAAGATCTTTGAATGCATTTCCCAAAGGGTCCTATGTAAAACTATGTCCCCTAGTGGCGGCCATCTTGGATGAGATGCTAATCTGCTGGACATTTGTAGAAATTGTAGTCCTGGAAAAGCTCAACACTTTTGTAATTCACATTTAACCTCCATCTCAAACAGTTTTTGAAATAAAAGTAAAAATGTTATAAAATCGTGAAAATTCAAAGAAAACGGAGCTATAACTCCTATGCGGGTCGACAGATTTTCTTCAAACTTGCAGAAAATGTAGATCTTACTATGTTGACCATTTTTGTAATTTAAACTTCACTTCTATCTTCTACCATTTTCAATATATAAGACTAAAAGTAACAAAAAAACGAAAATTTTACAGAAAAGGGGCAATTACTCCAAGATGGGTTATCTGATAAACTGAAAATTAGGTTGGAATCTGACAAACAGTTGAGAAGGAGTCGAAAATTAAAAAACCCAATTAACAAATGAGCTATTTTAGCTCTATTAACCTCTTAAATCTGTAAAATCAAAATTTTAAATATCTGGTGCGCAACTATATCAAGTAATCAATGTATTCTGAAAGGCGGGTTGGAATATGATTTACAGTTTTAAAGTAGTTCCACATAAACAAACCGAATAAACAAATGAGCTATTCTGGCTCAGTGAACCTCTAAAACTGCAAAATCAAAATTTTAAGTATCAGATGCACAACTACATCAGGTGAACAACATATCCTGCAAGTTTGGTTGGAATCTGACTTAGGCAAAAAAAAAATATATGTGTGTTTCCGGTTACAAGGTATTTGAAAATAGGGTTGGTAGGTTGGCAAAAAGTTTTTTTTTTTTTTTTTTTTTTTTTTTTTTTTCGTATTTTTCGTCCGTTGCATTGTATGTTTGTCATTGCCGTATTTCCGGTGTTTAGTCATACCGCTAAAACAGGAAGTGTAAATCAGACGAGTAAAAATGGCGGATTTGACGACAGGAGTCGGGAATCCTGTTGATTTTGACGATTCTTCGTGCATTTTCTGATTAATAATGCTAGCGGTTGTGGAAAAAGACTCATCTGAGTGGTGTTGCTTCCAACAAAACGAAAGACTACCGCTAAAATGATCGAGGTCACACAAGAACATTTTGAAGTATGGGAAAAAAAACGTTAGGGTCGGAAGGAAAAATTAGGGTCGGTCGGGTAACCGGAAACAACAAAATTTTTTTTTTTGGCCTTATAGTTGTGATGGAATTGGGGATTAACAAACCAGATTATCAAATGAGCAATTTTGGCTCTGTGAACCTCTAAAATCTGTAAAATCAAAATTCTATATATAAGGTGCACAACTACATCAGGTGAACAATCTATCTTGAAAGTTTTGTTGGAATCAGACTGGCAGTTTCGAAGGAGTTGAAGATTCAAAACAGAGACTCACAAATGATGAATTTTGGCTCTGTGAACCTCTAAAATCTGTAAAATCAAAATTCTAAATATCAGGTGCACAACTACATCAGGTGAACAATCTATCCTGAAAGTTTTGTTGGAATCAGACTGGCAGTTTTGAAGGATTTGCAGATTCAAAACAGACAGACTCACAAATGAGCAATTTTGGCTCTGTGAACCTCTAAAATCTGTAAAATCAAAATTCTAAGTATCAGGTGCACAACTACACCAGTTAAACAACATATCCTGAAAGTTTGGTAGGAATCAGACAAGTAGTTTTGAAGGAGTTGTGGAATCAAAAACTGTCGGGACGACGCAGGACGACAACGATGACGCAGGATGACGACGACAACGTAAGACGAAGGATAGTAATCCCTATGTGTCGACTCTGCTTACAGCAGGCGACACAACAAAAGTAGTTTAAAGTAAATGTGGACACACTAAAGAGCTTGACACAATAATTAGATGGACACAAAAAGAAGCTTGACACAGTTATTAGCTAAAAACAAAATAGGGAAAAATCAACCCTTTTGATCACTTACTGATAAAAAAACCATAAGAGCTATGCAAAATATGTACTATCAACTAAAACTTTACATCCATAGAAATTCAAAGAAAAAAATTCCATCGAAATCTAACAAAAAATAAAGATATGACATATTTAGAAAAATTGCATTTTTGGCCCCTTTGACCCCTTGTAGCTTGGAAACGGTAAGACCTACACAACATCTGTTGACATACTACTGACAGCTTAGATCAAGAGGAATCCAAAGAAAAATAAAGATTTGACTTACTTAGAAAAATTGCAATTTTGGCCCCTTTGACTCCTTGTAGCTCGGAAACGGTAAGAGCTACGCCAAATCCGTTGACATACTAAAGCTTAGATCAAGAGGGTTCCGAAGAAAAATATCCCATCGAAATCCGATGTAAAACAAAAACTCTACATTATCTCCAAATTTGCAATTTTGGCTTGTTGGGCCCCTCATAGCATGGAAAGGAAACAAGTTATTAAAAATCTAATAGCTGAGCGCCATATTAATTTTTCACAAAAAATCCATTGAAAACTAGAAATACTGTGAGCATAGCTCACTAAATGATACCCCTGCTTCCCCACATAAGCTACATGGATGGCAGTGTTCAAGTTAGGCTATTGGAAATTGCAAATCAAAAATCAAATCAAAATCTACAATAGGAGGTGCACTTTAACCTTACGTAATACAGTATATCTGAAATTTTTATCAAAATTCCATTCATTGGTTTAGATTGAGTTGCAGATTGCAATCCCCCCCATGACAATACATGGCTAGATCCATGTATGGCTATGGGGAACCCAAAAAATTGATCAGATTAAAATTTAAAATAGGAGGTGCACAATGGCATCATGTAATACAGATTCCCTGAAAGTTTCATCAAATTCCATTCATTGGTTTAGGAGGAGTTGCAGATTCAATTTCGGACGAACGGACGGACTGACGGACAGACGGACGGACGGACTGACGGACAGACGGACGGACGGACACAACGAATACAGTATACCCCACTTTTTCAAAAGCATGGGTATAAAAACTGCATCAAAATCTGACTTAAAATAAAAAAAATATTTTTTTTTTAGATTTGCCCATGTTGTGCCCAATTTATCTCGTGAGCAGTACATGCTTCGTGAAATCCGTTGGCATATTACAGATTGGAAATTTCCTCAGGAGCACACTGAAACAAACCCCATCAAAATCCAATAGATAATAAAGATTCTACAGTCAAAAATGTTAAAACACCCAATTTCACCCCTTTTTGGCCCCTTTTTCTAAAACGGGCGAGGCCACCAACTCAAAATTAAAACCTCTGTTTACATGTGTGCCAAGATACATCATACTAAAATTTCATAATGATCCGTCATCTAGAAGCAAAGTTATGCTGTCCGCAGATGCGGATGATGCCAACACCATACCATTATACGACTGCAAAAGTATAGTAAACCAGAAGTCAAGTGAGGTATAGTCCCATCGTCAAGTATAGTATCCTGCTGTCAAGGTAAAAAAATAACTTTTCAGATATAGTGATGTCAGGCTATCAAATGAAATCATAGGATCTAGCATGTATATAAATACCTGTAGTAAAGGGCTAGTAAATTTTTGGATAGGCAACTGAAATCTGTTTGCTAGGGCCCAGCTGGCTACCTTGCCAATATTGCAAAATTCATCCCTTACATTTAAACCTGGCTAATTATTCAATAATAAGCTGCTAAGAAATACTACAACCATGAAACATTTCCATAAATATTCCCTTTCAAACTCGTCTGAAATTTCCAAGGTAGGTAGTAAAATAAGATGAAGATTCAGCGTTGTATCTTTATGGTATCCAATACAGAAGAGACAGGGAAGGTGTTATATTACATGACTGGGAGGGCTTATTTGTAACAGGATATAAAATATTAACTTAGTTGGACCATTACAGATAGGCAATGCTCAATCAATACAAAATACCTTAAATGTGTCCTGATCTGGTCAGCTAAATGACAGCAGAAAACAAATATTTCTTGAATGCCTGATGCAGCTAAAAATTCTAATGTATAATCTAACATAGGTACATTAACCACTGGTAATAATGCCTGAAAAATAAAATGAGACTTATTGTATGCATCCCATAAAACTGTGCTTTTCTGTAAAATTGTAGCCCTTTTATTGTCCATTGTGTATGACCTTACCGGTCTACTAGTTCCTATTGTGTAACCAATTTAACAATTTGAGTAAGCTGTATCTATTATTGTTTTTACCAACTGGTATTGCTGGACTACAACATAGATTGGAAAAAGTGTTTGGTGGGTTGCTTTTGTTAGCTAATCAACACAATCAGGATCCTTTTGAATTGTCCAACAATGTGTTCAAAAGTTACAGCAGATTGAAATCTTAAAAAGAGTTGTCAGAAGCCAACATAGCTTGCCAGGGATTAGAGTAGCTCAATGCACATAATTCGAAAGTTATAGAAAGGTACCATCAAAAAGCTCTCATCACAAGAAAGTCACATACCAAATATGTACATAATATCACTAAACAACTGAATTCTAGAAGCAAGGTAAAAGTTTCTTATAAATTGCCCTCAGGGCAAGGTCAAGGTCAAAATGTCTACAAGTATCATACCAGAAGAAAGCTCTCATCATAAGGAAGTTACATACCAAATATAAACACCCTACCACTAAAAGCCTACCTTCTAGAGGCCAGGTTCAAGTTTTTTAAAAATTGCCCTCAGGGCAAGGTCAAGGTCAAAACGTCTACAAGTTTAGTTAGTACCAGAAGAAAGCTCTTATCACAAAGAGGTCACATACCAAATATCAACATCCTAGCTATTCAGGTCTCAATTCCATAAGCCAGGTAAAAGTTTGCAGACGCTGACGATGATGCCGACACCAGGGGTATGACAATAGCTCCCCCGACATTTGTCCCGGCGAGCTAAAAATGGGCTCTGAAAATTTATACAAAATTGCTGCTATAAGACAAAATGATGTAATTTTGGAAATTTATATTTGGTTGTTGTAAATATAGGCTTTTTATTTTTATTAGAACTTAGTAAACTTTTTGTTTATGGACCTTTCCTCAATAGGAAGACACTAGTAACAAGTCCTTTACAATCCAGCAACATTTGTACTTTAAGCATAATTTGAACTTGTAAATTCATATATAATTCAATGGGAAATTTAAAGTGGCACCAATTTTGCCTAGTTCTTACCCACTTTATTTAGAAATTTTGCCTCCACTAATGAATATTTCATTTTTAAAATAAATTCAAGTCCAATCACATTTGTAAACTTAGGTTTTGTTGTTGTTTGTCATTATTTGTACTTTTGCATTCGTATGGTAAACATTTGGTGCCATTTTGACTCATCTGTGTGGACTTTGGTCATAGGTCCTTATTTATTATTACTCAATTAATACATATGTAGTCAGTTCATCTTAATTTGATGATTATCAACACTTCACATGTTTTAGAAAATAACAAGAGCCTCTCAAGAGCCTGTATCTCACCTGGTCCTTGATGAAATAAGACATTTTATGTTAAAGAGCAAATATACATGTGTATAATTAAACTATAGTTCCAATATGTCCAATTAGTTTAAGGGGAGAAGATCACTGTTAGTGTTAAACTATGTTCCCTGCTGGCAGCCATCTTGAATACACCTTTAAGTAAGGAACCATCCAAGGACTATTGTGGCCAAGTTTGGTTCCAATTGGCCCAGTAGTTCCAGAGGAGAAGATCTTTGAATGTGTTTTCCCATAGGGTCCAATGTTAAACTATATTCCCAGCTGGCAGCCATCTTGGATATAGCTCGAACCAAAAAAACATTATTTTTGTAAGGGAGACTCAAGGACTATTGTGAACAAGTTTGGTGCCAATCGGATTAGTAGTTTCAGAGAAGAAGATCATTGAATGTGATTTCCCATAGGGTCCAATGTTAAAACTATGTTTCCTGCTGACGGCCATCTTGGATATCGCATGGACCTGAAAAACACCTTTTTTGTAGGGGACCACCCAAGGACTATTGTGGCCAAGTTTGGTTCCAATTGGCTAAGTAGTTTCAGAGGAGAAGATCTTTGAATAAAAAAGTTTACGCCAGATGGATGACGGACGGATGGACGGATGGATGGACGCAAAGTGATGGCAAAAGCCAGGTGAGCTAAAAAGGGTTGAGTCATATTTTTTTTACCAATAGAAACCTGTAAAATGAGGGGTTAAAATCAGACAGACCTCCATTATTACATGTTTATCATTAAAATCATGGTAGTGTCTGACCTCCCTATTCAATGGATAAGTTCAGTCGTAAACGCTGGCAATGCCATGATGAGTTTACCTGAATTATCACCTAATTAACGGTCAATAAGAGATACTGGACCCTGCTTATTTTCATTGGAATTTACTGTCAATTGTTTAATATAATTAATGTATTGACCATTCTTATCCTTTTCAACAGTTAACTAAAAGTCAAAGCAAACCCAGAAACAAATAAACTACTTCAATAAACATGATTAAGGACTTATGTGCCATCTAATAAAATTTCTGTCAAAATATGGTCATGAAAGCATCTCAGGGCAAATCTCCCTAATTCAGATAATTTTGGTACTTTGGAATATTTTGGTAGGGATTTCTCCTTACTTAAAGTTTCAAAGGTTGACAAAAATAGTAATGGTGCATTACATGATACCCCACCACGTTTCACAAAATTTCTAAGTTAAAAGGGGCATAACTCCAGAACTATGTGTACCGCTGAACCCAAAATTACACCTTGTTGGTGTTTTGTGGTAAGCAGGTTACGTATCAAGTTTGAAGACAGTATGTTATTTCATTCACAAGTTTTGAGTACAAAACCCTAAAATTTGCAAAATTTCAAAGACCTCTGAACCCAAAATCAAATATGGTCTGAGATTTGTGGTAAACAACTTAAATACCAAATTTGAAGACAGTATGTTATTTTGTTCACAAGTTATCAGTCGGAAACCCTAAAATTCGCAAAATTTCAGTTTCAAGGGGCATAACTCCAGAACCCATTGGACCTCTGAACTCAAAATCAAACTTGACCTGAGTTTTGTGGTAAACAACTTACATACCTAGTTTGAAGACCCTGTGTTATTTCGTTCACAAGTTATATGTTGGAAACCCTAAAATTCGCAAAATTTCAAAGTTTCAAGGGGCATAACTCCAGAACCCATTGGACCTCTGAACCCAAAATCTTACTTGACCTCAGTTTTGTGATAAACAATTTGCATACCACGTTTGAAGATCTTGTGTTATTTCGTGCACAAGTTATCAGTCGGAAACCTTTGAGGGACGGACGGACGAACACTCGACTGAGGGTATCACATTATACCTCGCCACTACGTGTGGCAGGGTATAAAAAAATGATCAAGATCACATATATAAATTATTGCAATACTTTAAAATACTAAATTACATGTATCTGTGTTCCTATTGAATGGTTTAATGACAGATAAATAAAGTAATTAACAATACTGTAAGTTATGACTTTGAGTAAGTATTATTAATACTCAATATTGAATAAGTTGTTCTGTAAACATGCCTAGAAATTTGCACATATCTCATTGTTGTAACATGAAAGTGAAAGAAAATGAGTACCACTATGTTTTAGTTGGTCTTGCATACAGACCAGTGAGAAATTATTTTTTGCCAAAATATTATTGTAGTTTGCCAAATTCACATATTAATCTAGAATGTCTGTTGCAAGAGTCTTCAGAAACAAAGTTTTTGTAATGATGAAAAAAAAAAAACGTATGCATTGATTATGTTTTGATCACATTTTGTTTTATTAAGGTAATAGATATGTAAATAGCAAAGTTTCAGGATTCAGATGAAATTTTACATGCAAGTGCATCAAATGAAGCTGAATTCGAAGATGAAATGAAACTGGTTTAGTTACTTTTATGTTTGAAATATATGACAAATTGAAAAATCTATCAGTTATGTTGTTTTCAAGATAGAATCCATGTAATAGTTACATAAAAATAATATATGAAACATCTTTAAATTGGGCGTTTATGAAAATGTATCCTACAATTTTTCTGCAAAAAGGATATATTTTAAACAATTAAATTCCCGTTTTAATGGTGTAAATTTTATATAGGGTCACCAAATTAATTTCACCAGTATAAATAGTTGAACATAGAATAGGCACACCAAAAATGATATTTTTTCGATAAAACCCGCCGTCAAAATAGCGACGTCGTCGATAAAAGTTATAATTTTAGGCGTAATTTGAAAGATGAACATCTATTCAGTGATCTATTCCACGAAAACAAACTCGGTAACTTATATCAATAAAACAGAAATTTCTTTGGCAACATAATATCAATTTTTCAGAAAAATTGAAGGATATAGTTTGAACCGAGGATAATTTAAAGGGAAAATTTAAATTATTTTACGTTCATTCTAAAGCAAATTTATAACATTCACCACTAGAAGCGCTTATTTACATACCTCTCACCTTAATTTAAAATTAATTCTTTGATCCTGTGTCGTTAAATACACATCCCAAGCTAAGACAAACATTTGCACCCTCCATTAAATCCTAAAATAATACCCTTATTAATTACATTATATATGCCACGATTTCTTTTCTCACAAAGTAAAATTGTTGTTTTTGAATCGATACCCAGTCATGGAATATGGGACCGACTAACACAGAAATCAAGTTCATAAAAAGCAACTGGCTAACATTTTATAGGATTAGTCAAGGTTTCATAAGAAAATGCAACTCTTCCAGAACATACTTATGACAGGACAGAAATAACACATGGCTGAAATTTTGTATGGCAGAAGTGTTTTAGGGTCGAAACATTTGAAATCAGATAATCTAGGTGGTACTGATTCTGAAATTTTAGCAAAACAGATAACTTAGTAGAAAGTCTTCCAGGGAAGACAAGTGTTGTCTCACTTGCCTGCGTAAAAACAAAAAATATTCTAAGTTCCGTCAAACAGGAAGTGGGCATACAAAAGATCCAAAACTCTATTACATCGTATAGGTCCCCATACTGATACTCTATGCCAAAATGCAGTTCAAAGGCTTGGATACATAATTCCTGAGAAAAATATGATAGAATTTTTTTGTGACTCTGATCAGCAAAAAATATTCTTTGTTCCTTCAAAAAGGAAATGGGCTTGTTAGAGATCCAAAACTCTACTACACTGTATAGGTCCCCATAATGATATTCTGTGCAAAATTGCAGAAGGCTTGGAGCCATAGTTCCTGAGAAAAATGTCACATATATTTTTATGACTACGATCGGCAAAAAATAAGTTCCCTCAAACAGGAAGTGGAAATGCAAGACATCCGAAACTCTATTACACGGTAAAGTCCCCCATACTGACACTCCACGCCAAATTGCAAAAGGCTCTGATACACAGTTCCTGAGAAAACATAGGTAATCAACGATTACAAAGTTCGCCTCCTTATGGCACCTTGTTGCAGCAACCAAATTTTGCCTGGATGCCGACATACTATCAAAATTGCATGCATATGCAAGGTTACCTGAACCAACAATGTACAGTTACTGAGCTAAGGTCTCGGATGTATACATTAATGTAAGTCATTCATGCGTACAATGTAGGTGACCTAAGTGACCTAATTTTGTCTGAATGCTGAGCTACCATCACAGATGCATGCACATGCACATGCAAGATGATCCTACCATGCACAGTACCTGAGATCTGATCCCTGACATGAACTTGAATGTAAGTCACTAAAGCGGAAAATGTAGGTCAAAGAGACCTAATTTTGCCTGGATGCTGACTTATCAGAGATGCATGCATGTGCAAGGTAAGATGATCCTACCATGTACAGTGACCGAGATCTGAACTCGTCCCTAAACCTGAATGTAAGTCAGTCAAGCAGAAAATGTAAGTCAAAGTGACATAATTTTGCCTGGATGCTGACCTACCATCAGAGATGCATGCACATGCACAGTTAGATGATCATACTATGTATAGTTAGTGAGATATGAATTTGGATGTAAATTTAAATGAAATCCACTTAAGCAGAAAATATAGGTCAGAGAGACCTAATTTTCTTTGAGGCTGTGAGATAGCCAAAGATGCACCTGCATGCAAAGTTTGATGACCCTGACCTGCATAGTTACCAAAATATATACTCAAATGCAGACGTGGACGAAGACGTGGACGAAGACACCGGGGGTACTCCAATAGTCCCCCTCAACTTTGTTGAGGCAAACTAAAAATGCAACGCGTGAGACGACTATGACTCAAGATGATGGATAGTGATCCCTATATGTCACCACTGCGTGAAATCAGACTACAAAATGACATTTTATATCTATACGCTGTAGTCTGTACCAAATTTGTTATAAAATATAGCTATATACAGTATATTGATTTATACCTGTAATTGTAACACCCCTAATTTTCATCTGTCTGTGTCTCACTTGAAGCTGGGACTAATATATTGACGGGATTTGAAACTCTAGATAATCATCGAAAAGTGGTGTCGCGGCTAAAGTAATCAGCGATTATTTAACGGAACGGATACGTACTAATTACGGGCCTTACAGTTATCCCTTGTATAAGATTTTAACTTTCAAGAATTATTTTTTAGTGAAAACATGCTTAATTTCTGATGTTAATTTTATCTATATATTTAAAACAATAACTTTAAAACTGTGAATAAAGATAATTAATATATATATACCCGTTATATGTAAATCTTAAATAATTTTATTTAACAATTTTTACATTTTGTAATTTTTGCCTGGGACTAATATTAGTCCCAGATCTGCAGAAAAATTATTATAAATGGAAAAGAAAGCGTTATTGTTTATTTTGTCTTGAACTTTAATTCAAGGTATTAAATATTCAAAACAAAGAATGCAATTATGTACATGTATGTTTATTTTGAACACGATCTGTAAGAATTAATCAAAATATCACACCTTTTAATGGAATTAGTGTTTGACTACTAATCATTTGTAATTAATAAAAATAATTTAAAGAAAGTTTCAATGATCAAAGAACTAAATTGGTAGCAATTCTAAAAAATGAAGAATTATTTTTCTCTGTTATTGATTTTTGATTGTTTTTTTTCTTGGTATTTCAAACTGTCGACATTTTCTCATCAAAATGGTGACATATCGATTTGGTTACGAAGCCTGTAATACATTTTTTTTGTTCGCAATAAAACCTACCTCAAAGTACTTTGTGATATGAAAGTAAATATTTTCCATTGCAATTTCACATTTATTTATGATTTCTTCACAAAAGGTACGTAGATATATTGCCACCGTCGATCACTTAGTCAGGAAATGGCGATCACACAATTTCTTGCAAAGCATGTAATCAACTAAATCTCACAACAAATCATACATCAAGGCACTCTATGATATGTAAAATTTTACGTTCTATTTGAATTTCACATTTATTTGATGATTTAACAAACGGTTGTTCAAAATATGCACGAAAACATTGCCTAGGTCGATCACTTTTCTCACGAAATATCGTGTCGCGAAGTCCTAGAGTAAAAAAATCGTGTATTCCGACTGGGAAGGTGATGATAAACACTCGTGAAGTAAACATTAGACATTAAAAGACTTTTGTGACACTCATCGATGCATGAGATGGTTCTATACACCGATTGCGCATTTGCGGGATCGCTCATTATTTTAGCCAAACAAGGAGTAATCTGGTACAAAACTGGTTCCAAGACGCTGATAGACAATGATAGTAATTTCTTCATTTCCATTCTAGTTTCGTTTTTTGTGGGTTGGAAATATTCCTCGTGAATTTCTTTGTTAGTTGAAAACGATATTTTACCCATATGTTGAATAACAACGTAAGATTCGTTGGTAGAAAATATCTGTCCCTTGCTCCAACGTTGGATTACATCATTTTTACTCCGGTTGACCCCAGATGACCTCGTTTAAATGACGAGTCAAATCCGGATTGGAAGAGATGTGCAACCCATGTATTGCTAGATATTTTCTTTCAAACACCGACGAAAACGAAAATCTACATCTACGAAAATGGCTATATGGCGTCTTCGTCGCAATGCATTATGGGTATTTTGCCTGTCAATAGGATTTGATTGGATCAAACTGGTTTGTTATAGAGTTTCAAATCCCGTCAAAATATATTAGTCCCAGCTTGAAGTCAATGAAGAAATAATTAGAATGCATAGTGAAAAGAAAACAAAGAGGATAGGGAGTCAACATTCAAATGCAGCCTGTAGCTGTGATATAGAAGCTTTTATTAATAATGTTGCACTGTTGCATATGTTGACAAAAATCTACAGTATGTTGGTCTATGACTATGTTGCATCAGATTTTGAATTTGTCATGTTTTTTTCAACCGTTGTCTTGAGTCGACACCAAACAACTACAGTACCCTTGGTTTCTTTTCAGTGATAGGTGCAAATCGAACATTAAAGGAATCTGCTATAACGACGGCTTGCAAAACATCTTCTTGTTTTATATCTTCACGTTGTTTCCCTTTGCCCGACATTTTTTCTGTTTATAAATTTTAGTCAACTTCCGCCAATTTGAATACTTCCGGTGGGTTACGACCAGACTTCTTATTCATTTCTAACTCTTATAGTAAGTTGCTCTTTGAATAGCTTAAACTGCGACATTTTATAGCACAGAACAGAGACAAACGAGTTTCTATGTTTGGGACACTTGAGTTGCTGTTCATATTCATGCCTAATCAATGGCACTTGTCTTCAAAGAATCCGGGTCCATACACGACTTTCTAAAAAATTCTTGCTTTTCATATTTTGCTCCATTTCAGAAATTTTCCGAATATTATATTGGGGTAAGTAAGTAAGTAATTAACTTTATTTATAGTCGTCATACAATATATACATAGATAACAGTAACATGAGCTCTGTAGAGCTCTTTAAAACAACAAAAGCACATGCAAGAACATGATAAATACGCTTGATTCATCTCCGATTTCAAGTCTCGCGAAAGGACATCTTATGCTTGTCGGAAAAGGAAAAACTCATAGTCTAGGATGATGTTTATTTTGCTGATCTTGATTACTCTTTATTCAGGGGCCGACTCCGATCTCTGTTGGGTGTGGGGTTTTCTCACCGTTCATTGAAGATCTTATGGTGGCTTTGAGTTGTTATTACTCCCCTTTGGGTCGTTGTCTCTTTGACACATTCCCCGTTTCCCTTCTTTTTTATACAACCGCAAAAATTTTGCGGTTGTATTATGGTATGGCGTCGGCGTCGGCGTCTGTGGACAGCATAACTTTGGTTCTAGTGAACAGATTGTAACCAAATTTTAGCATGATGTTTGTTGGTACAAGCTTAAGCCCGGGTTTTAATTTCGCGTTCCCTGCCCAACCAGTTTTTGAAAAAGAGGCCAAAAAGGGGTTAAATTAGGTATTTTCGTGTCTGTGGACAGCATAACTTTGGTTCTAGTGGACGGATTGTTTTCAAATCTTAGTATGATGTTTCTTGGAACATTCTTGAGAAATTTTATTTTCCTTTAGTTTTTGGCCCCACCCATTTCAGAATTAGGGGCCAAAAAAGGGTTAAATTGGGTGTTTTCACATATTTGACTGTAGAATCTTTATTATTTATTGGATTTCGATGGGATTTGTTTCAGTGTGCTCCTGAGGAAATTTCCAATCTGTAGTATGCCAACGGATTTCACGTAGCATGTACCGCTCATGAGATAAATGGGGCCAACAGGGGCTAATCTCCAAAAAAATATTTTTTTTATTTTAAGTCCGATTTTGATGCAGTTTTTTTCAATGGATTCCTTGTGAAAAAATAATATGGCACTCAGCTATTAGATTTTTGGTAACTTGTTTCCTTTCCCAGCTATGAGGGGCCGAAGGGGCCAAAATTGCGAATTTGCAGATAATGTGGAATTTCTATTTTTCATCGGATTTCAATGGGATTTTTTTCTTTGGATTCCTCTTGATCTAAGCTTTCAGTAAGATGTCAATGGATTTGGCGTAGCTCTTACCATTTCCGAGCTACTAGGGGTCAAAGGGGCCAAAATTGCAATTTTTCTAAATATGTCAAATCTTTATTTTTCATCAGATTTCCATGGGATTTTTTCTTTTGATTCCTCTTGATCTAAGCTTTCAGAAGTATGTCAACAGATTTTGCGTGGCATATACCGTTTCCGAGCTACAAGGGGCCAAAGGGGCAAAAATTGCAATTTTTCTAAATATGTCAAATCTTTGTTTTTCATCGGATTTTGATGGGATTTTTTTTGGATTCCTCTTGATCTAAGCTTTCAGGAGTATGCCAAAGGATTTGGTGTAGCTTTTACCTTTTCCGAGCTACAAAGGGTCAAAGGGGCCAAAATTGCAATTTTTCTAAATATGTCAAATTTTTATTTTTCATCTGATTTCGATGGATTTTATTTTTTATTTCTATGGATGTAAAGTGTTTGTTGATAGTAACATATTTTGCATAGCTCTTACAGTTTTTTTATCAATAAATGATCAAAAGAGTTGAATTTTTTCCGTAGTTTGTTTCCAGCTAATAACTGTGTCAAGCTTCTTTTTGTGTCCAACTAATTATTGTGTCAAGCTCTTTACTGTGTCCACATTCACTTTGAACTACTTTTGTTGAAATTTCAGTGATCGACATGCTGCGGTCGTATCATGCTGCGCTCGGCGTAGCCCTTTATTCATATTTTGCCTTAAATGGAATCATGTACGAAGTAACCAATCCGAACGTCCGGTTGAAACTCTATAAATCAGTTCTCTTACTGTCTACATTATACGGCAGTGAACTGTGGAATAATATTAAGAATTCGGATCTGAACATATTAAACACATTTCAACATTTTATCGCTAAACATATTCTCTGTCTTAAAACGAATACCCGGTTTGATATTGTGAAAGCACCCTTGGTATTCATCCTATTATTACATGTAGTCAAATTGAGAAAAAGAAATTACTTTTTCTTCATAAACTATGCAGTCTTGGAGACAACTCACTACTGAAGAAAATATTTCTTACCAGATTGTTTTCCTACCTTATGCATCCTGAACGTAAACAATTGGTATTTATTCTAGATATTTGTCAGATATTACAGTAATATAGTCTGCAAGAGTATATTATTGAGTTCGTTAATAATGGTTCGTTGCTGAACAAACGCCAATGGAAAAATCTTGTGAATCGTAATATTGCAGCTGAACAATCGTTGCGTTGGCACAACTGTATAAATGTTGATATGGATTTTAATAGATTTAAAAACATTCAAACCGAAGTCATCTTTGCGACCTACTGGAAGCACTCAGTTACATTCCGTGAAATACGTACATCTTTTTTAATTACGAAATTAAGAACAGATGTTCCGGACTCTAGGCCGAAGACTTGTTACGGCTGTCACCGATGGTATACCGACTTATTCGTACATGCATGTTGCGACTGTCCTATTACATTATCGTTGCGTAGCACATTTTGGGACTTAGTCATTGAAAGCTTCGACTTACATCTCTTCCAGGAACTCGATCGTTACAATCACGAAACATTGTACAGAATCCTTCTCGGTAAGAAACCAATAACATCTCTTGATGATAGTGAATCCTTAAATTTTTCAAAGCTTTGTCACTGTCATATTATTCAAAGCTCTGCAATGGTCAATGGAGCGGTAAACTGCAGTTATGCCGATGCATGATGCAGCTTAGTGAGGGCATTAGCATTTATCATTGCGAGCCCTTGATATTGATGTTAAATGAAAATTTATTGTATATGTATATATGTTTAATTTTTCCTTGAAATACACTGTACGCATGAGTTTGTCTCCCTCTGTGGGTGTGTGTGTGTGTGTGTGGATTGGTTGAGCGTCAGTGCATATACATGTTGTATTATATATTATGTTTGTTGTACATATATACCTTTTTATACGACCGCAAAAAAATTTTTGAGGTCGTATATTGGTATGATACTGGCATGGCGTCGTCGTCGGCGTCTGTAGAGTCTTCATTTCCATGTGATAACTTCAGTTCTAGTTGATCAATCCTTATGACATTTCAACATAATGTTGCTTGTCACAAAAGGAAGGTTGGGATTGGTTTTGGGTATTGTGGCCCCGCCCGTTTTTTTAAAAAGGGCCAAAAAGGGCCAAATTAAGTGTTTTCATATATTGGGCTGAAGAATATTTATTATTTATCGGAATTTGATGGGGTTTCTTTCAGTGGGATCCTAAGGAAATTTGGAATCAGAAATATGTCAACCGATTTCTTGTCACATGTACTGTTAATGAGATAAATGGGTCACAAAAGGGGGAAATCTCAAAAATCTATTTTTTTTCATTTTTTGTCCGATTTTGATGCAGTTTTTTTCATTAGATTCTTTATGAAAAATTAATATGGCGCTCAACTTTTATATTTTTGGTAACTTGTTTCCTTTCCGAGCTATGAGGGGCCGAACGTGGCCAAAATTGCAAATTTGCTGATTACCTGAAATTTATATTTTTCATCAGATTTCAATGGGATTTTTTTCTTTGAATTCCTCTTGATATAAGCTCTCAGTAGTATGTCAAAGGATTTTGCGTTGCTCTTACCATTTCCGATCTACAAGGGGTCAAAGGTGCCAAAATTGCAAATTTTTTAAATATGTGAAATCTTTATTTTCCATCAGATTTCGATGGGATTTTTTTCTTTGAATTCCTCTTGATATAAGCTTTCAGTGGTATGTCAACGGATTTTGCGTTGCTCTTACCGTTTCCGAGCTACAAGGGGTCAAAGGGGCCAAAATTGCAAATTTTCGAAATATTTGAAATCTTTATTTTTCATCGGATTTTGATGGGATTTTTTTTTTTTGAATTCCTCTTGATATAAGCTTTCAGTAGTATGCCAACGGATATTGCGTAGCTCTTACCGTTTCTGAGCTACAAGGGGTCAAAGGGGCCTAAATTGCAAATTTTAGAAATATGTGAAATCTTTATTTTTCATCGGATTTCAATAGGATTTTTTTCTTTGGATTCCTCTTGATGTAAACTGTCAGTGGTATGGCAGCGGATTTTGCGTAGCTCTTACCGTTTTCGAGCTACAAGGGGTCAAAGGGGCCAAAATTGTAATTTTCGAAATATTTGAAATCCTTATTATTCATCGGATTTTGATCAGATTTTTTTCTTTGGATTCTTCTTGATATAAGCTTTCAGTAGTAAGTCAACAAATTTGGCATAGCTTTTCCCGTTTCTGAGCTAATGGGGCCAAAGGGGCCAAAATTGCAACTGATTCAAGCTCTTTATTGTGTCCCTTTATTTACTGTATCAAGCTGTTTACTGTGTCCTCATTCATTTGAATTGCACTCATGTTCAAATTTAAGTATTCGACATGCTGTGGTCGTATCATGCTGCGCTCGGCGTAGCCCTTTATTCCTGCATGTTTTATGTTTTCCTGTGTTTTTTAGTATTATTATATTGAATTATACATGTATTCATTTATCTCATGCATTGAAGAATGAATGAATGAATGCATATACATGTATATGATAAGGAAATTTGTACCAATTTTTAAACTAGATGACATTATACCCTATCACATACTACCGATATCCCTATTGTTGCATAATTTAAGGTACCAAATTTGAGTACTAGATGGCATTTACACCATATCGCATACTATCAATATCCCTATTGTTGCATATTTTCAGTGATGGCATGTACACCATATCCAACATTCTGGATATCCCTTTTGTTGCAAATTTCAGGTCATTTGTACCAAATTTGAATACTAGATGGCATTAACAACATATTGCATACTATTCAGTACATTTGTACCAATTTTGAGCACTAGATGATGTTGCATATTTTCAGTAAATTTGTACCAAATGTGAGTGGTAGATGGCATTTACACCATATTGCATACTATTGATATCCCTATTGTTGCATATTTTCTGGAAATTCATGTATCAAATTTTAATACTAGATGGCATTTACACCATATCACATACTATCGATATCCCACTATCTAGTACACAAATTCTTTATTTTATTTGATATAATAATTTATGAGGGTTTTAAAGGAGGGCGTCATTTTACAGAAAAAATAAAAATAGCTTTTGTTCGATGCACATGAGACAAAGTGCTCACAAACAAATGAACAACTGTGACGATTTGATTGTTGTTATTCATTTTGAAGTCACCATGAGGCCTTCAACATGTTTATGCAAACCAATCTACTGTGAATATTTTTGACATGTTTAAAAGAATTAATCTCAAGATATGGGGTTACCCATATCTTTTCTTGTTATGTCAAATATCTGCCAGCAAGGTACCTCATTTGTCTGGGGCAAATCCCAAAAAGTTTTTCAGATTATTAGCACATATCAGAAATGTGCATTGTATTTTGATTTTTAGCTCGCCGGGACCAATGTCCGGAGAGCTATTGTCATACCCCCGGTGTCGGCGTCGTTAGCAAAAACTTTAACCTTGCTTATGGAATGGAGACCTGAAGAGATAGGATGTTGATATTTAGTATGCGGCTTCCTTGTGACGAGAGCTTTCTTATGGTACCATATTTGTAGACATTTTGACATTGACCTTGCCTCTAGAAGGTGGGCTTTTAGTGATAGGGTGTTCATATTTGGTATGTGACTTGCTTATGATGAGAGCTTTCTAGCGGTACCATATTTGTAGACATTTTGACCTTGACCTTTCCCTAAGGGCAATTTTTGAAAAACGTTAACCTTGCCTCTAGAAGGTAGGCTTTCAATGGTAGGGTGTTCATATTTGGTATATGACTTGCTTATGATGAGAGCTTTCTAGTGGTACCTTATTTGTAGACATTTCAATAAAATTTTGTTTCCAAATAGTTATTGATGTTGCAACTTCAAAACCGATGTTAAAAATTGTTCGTTGAATGCCATTTCAAAATGGCTGCCAAAAAAGGCGGGAAAATTCAACATTGTCTGATTTCAATGAAATGTAAGTGGTTTCCAAATAGATATTGATGTTGCAACTTCAAAAACTGATGTTGAAAATTGTTTGTTGAATGCCATTTTCAAAATGGCCACCAAAAACGCGGGAAAATTCAACATTGTCCAATTTCAATGAAATTTGGTTTCTAAATAGATATTGATGTAGCCATATGTTCAGCGGGGGCCATAGTTCAACATTGGACCCTATGGGAAAAACACATTCAAAGAACACACAATAGGCCTTTAATGATCTTCTTAAAAAATTATATCTGACAAGTCTGCATCTCATCCAAGATGGCTGCCAGTGGGGACCATTGTTTAACATTGGACCGTATTGGGAAAGCACGTTCTAAGATTTTCTCCTTTGAAACTTCTAGAAAATGAGACACTTTAACATTTGGTTAATTTGGGCTGCAGTTTATGCCAGTCATGGACCAGGTGAGCTATACAGGCTCTTGAGAGCCTCTAGTTATGTTAAATGTCTGCCAACAGGGTACCCATAAGTGTGGAGCAAATTTCCTTAATCTTAAAAATAGAAAGTGTTTGTTTTGAATATCATTTGTACATATATTAGATATGCGCAATTTTGATTTTGATTTTTGATTGAATTTAACAAAAAAATATCAGTTATTAAACTTAGCCATTTTTTTTTTTCAAAAAATGGGGTCCAAAAGGGACAAACCTCACACTTTGCTCAGTGAAATATGTATATTTTATTTCCTGTTTGATACATTCCATTTGAAGTGCTATATCGATGCAGTCTACCACTTGAAATGCAAAGGAATTTATGTGTATAGATCATGAAAAAAGACCACTCAAAAATTTAGAGTGATATGTCTATCACAGTGGTCTTCGGATGTACTCCTAAACCTCCTAAACTAATAAATAAAATTTGATTAAGTTATCAGAGAAATGATGTCTTTATCACATGATGCCATACTCCATCTCCTATATTGGATTTTAATCAAATTCTGAGTATTCTCTCTAAAGAAAAATTTTCTATGATATAATTTTTGTAACCAATCTTTCTTTTGAGGGATATATTTATTGTAAAAAGAAGTCACCAATGGAAATTACAATCTACTGGAACCCTGGCTCCCAATAATTGAAAATTAATTTTATTATACCCCCGCAAACAAAGTTTGGGGGGTATATAAGAATCACCCTGTCCGTCCATCTGTCCATCCGTCTGTCCCTCCATGTACCTTGTCAGCGCATGTTCTAATAAACCCCATCTTGTTGGATTTTGATGAAATGTTGCACAGTTGTAGTACACCATCTGAAGATGTGCAGGAAGTAATATGGTTGTTGTCCAAAATTATTAAGGGGAGTTAATTCGTCTTTGAATATTTTCTGGAAAAAGGGGAGGACGAACCTTGTCAGAGCATGTTCTCCAAAACCGCTGCTGGGATTTGGATGAAATGTCACACAGTTGTAGTATATTACCTGAAGATGTGCTTGAAGTAATATGGTTGCTGTCCGAAATTTTGAAGGGGAGATAATTTGTCTTTGAATATTTTCTGGAACAAAAAGGGGGGAGGCGAACTTTGTCAACACTTATTCCCTAAAACTGCTGCTTGGATTTAGATGAAATGTTACACAGTTGTAGTAAATTACTTGAAAATGTGCATGAAATGATATGGCTGCTGCCCAAAATTTTTGGTTTTGAAAATTTTTGTGAAAAAGGGGGGGGGGGTGTGAACCTTGTCAGCACATGTTCTCCTTAACAGGTACTTGGATATTAATGAAATGTTACACAGCTGTAGTATACCTACTGAAGATGTGCATGGAGTTATACAGTTTCTGTCTGAAATTTGGAAGGGGAGATAATCAGTCTTTCAATATTTTCTGGAAAAAGGGGGAGGTATATCATTGTGTCCATACTTGTATTGTGTCCTTATTTGTACTGTGTCCACACACACTTAAATTTACACTTGCCGTATTGATTCAGGGTTAAATTAGCGGGGGTATAACTGGCTGCCATCAGCGACAGCTCTAGTTATTTATATATATATATATATATATATATATATATATGTATGAAAATGTTTATGTATGTATTTATATAGGATTTTAGAATACACAGCAAGTTCTATTTCCATATTGCTTTATTTTTCTATGACATACAGGCTCAGATTTAGTTTGCAACAATTTTAACTTTGCTTGAATTGACTGTACCAAACAGAAATTTTTGTGCTGTAATTTACAATATTATTGTTTGATATGTCTCACTTTATAGAAACTTTGTTCTATAATTATGTTTATTTCTTCACAATTTATATTATAACAACCATGTTTAAATTTGTGCCAATAAAGTTAATTACAGAAAAAAAAAAATTTAGGATTCTTATAGCTATACATTGACTTACATCATAATTAGCCATACAATAATTAGCCATACATTGTTTTTGGTAGCGGTGGGGGATACTTGTATTCTATTGCAACTCCTTGGAATGTGATGGAATCTTTAGAGATTATGCCATAATGTACCTCCTTTTTGAGATTTTGATCTGACCAGTTTTGGGGGTTCCCATAGTGAAACATTGACTTTGCTTTGCCATTCATTGTCATGGAGGTATTGTTAAGCCATCCTCACATCTTCCTTAACTAAAGAATATAACTGATGAAACTTTCAGAAAGTATTAATTACATGATATCATAGTGAACCTTCTATTTTATATTTTGATGTTGCCAATTTTTGGGTTTTCACATATCAAAACATGGACTTTGCCTTTCATGTATTCCATGTGGGGACTGGAGCTGGGGCATCAGTTTTTCTTGTTTTAGTGGGGGAAGGGTTGAGTTGTTTGTTATAAAGTTATTATTATTTTTTGTAAATATGTGCTAGATAAGCTCATGAGAAATAAGATAAACATTTAGAAGCATTTTGCCTGGTCAGTGTCTAGTTAACTCCCAGTATATCAAAAACAGTCCAAAGGGACATAACTAGTATTTTGTATAGGATGAGGGAAAGTTTATTACATGATACAACATATATCTGAATAAACTGTTTAAGGATCTAAATTATATAATGCATTGAATTTAAATCTTAACTCTCAAGTTGACACATCATCATTCTACACAGTAGATAACCATTAATGTATAAATTTTTTAAATTTCCAGCTTAATGCTTCGGTGATTTTTTGTTCATTAATTTTAAAAGCTGTTGCATACACGGGAAGACGAAATGCAACATCTTAAAATCTGTTGTATAGATGTATAGATATTTGATCTCTGATTAGGACAAAATGTCTGTAGATTCACAAGTATCTCCTGGTTTCCAATGTCGGTAAGTTTATACAAAAGGCATAATTATATTGATTTGATGTGTTTATGGTCTGTTAGGTTTACATTTTCATAATATTTCGAAATATCGTATACTTATTCTGGCTGAAGTGATATCAAATTTTGAAATATAAAATTACGTGACAAATTAACACAAAATGTCTTTATAATGAACGTTTTATGACAATTAAACACCATGCTTATTGGAAGAAGTTATTATGTCACATGTCATGCTTTAAATCCCATCCACTCTTTACAATTTATTACAAGTAATCATCACCGCTATTAAGCTGGGTAATGTAATGGTCAAATATCAAAAACCATACCTAAGCTTTATCCTGAACTGGGATAAAACGTTATCCAATTTTACTTATTACATGTATAAGAAATTTATTTACATTTTTCTCAACCTGGCTAAGCATTATCAAACCGGACCAAACCAATTATACACGAACTCTTCTTACCTAAACTGTTCGCTAAGAACTTAGCTTAATAGGGGTGATCATGTTTAATTAGAAGGTGCAGAACTTCTGTTTTTTAAATTTCACAATTTGGGTTTCAAATTTGTACTTAGTGAATTCCAGTACATGTGTACTTGAAAGTATTTCCTATTGCTGTGGTTTATATTGCAGTAAGGCTATACATAGAGTAGAATTATATACATACATGTTTGTTTTGGATACTAGTGTAATGTACTTCTTTAGGCGAGAGTAGAACTGATGTACAAATCTGTTAAGATACACTAGTTAATGTACTGGTACTTCATTAGACCAATCTAGAACTGATCCTTTGAAGAAAGTGTAATATTGTTATTGAGTCAGGGAGGCAGGGGGGTAGATGTACATGTATGTCGTTATCGATACTAGTGTTATGTACTTCATAAGGCAAGTCTAGAAATGATCCTTTGAAGAAAGTGCTGATCGTCAGAGAGAATGTTGTTATTGAGTTAGGGAGGGAGGGGGTAGATGTACATGTATGTTTGTTGTGGATAGTAGTGTAATGTACCTCATTAGACAAGTCTAGAACTGATGTACAAATCTGTTGCAGATACACTAGTTTTTAATGTACTGGCATTTCATTGGACCAGTCTAGAACTGATGTACAAATCTGTTGAAGATACACTAGTTTTTAATGTACTGGCATTTCATTGGACCAGTCTAGAACTGATCCTTTGAAGACAGTGCTCCTTGTCACAGAGAGAATGTTGTTATTGAGTCAGGGAGGGAGGGGGGTAGATGTACATGTACAATGTATGTCTGTTGTGGATACTAGTGTAATGTACTTAATTAGACAAGTCTAGAACTGATGTACAAATCTCTTGCAGATAAACTATACTAGTTAATGTACTGGTACTTCATCAGACCGGTCTAGAACTGATCCTTTGAAGAAAATGTTCTTCATCACAGAGAGAATGCTGGTATTGAGTCAGGGGGGAGGGAGGTGGTAATTATAACACAAGCATTTTGTACATGAGAATGACAAAATGGAACCTTTAGTTTATATGGGAGGAAGGTTCAATGAATATACAGCTTTCATGGTCAAAGTTTTACAATGATCATGAGCAGCTTAAATTTATGGTCACAATATCCCATGCAAAAATGTATTATATATAGATTTTGAATATATTTATTAAAATTACACTATCCATTAGAACAATATGGCGGGGCTTATTTATTTGTTTTCTTATTTTTACTATGATTTATCTTAAATTCCTAAAACCTTGTTTGTTCAAATTCTTATAATTGTTATGCGTGGGAAAATCTTCCAACATTATTTAATGCCTTAAAGTGAATTTAATGGCTTTATGTGATACATACAAGTGATTTAATTTTTTCCAAATTACTTATGCTTGATATTTAGAGGAATATTCATATTTTGTATTTGTTTATATTTCAGTTTTACATTTGTTCATTTATGCAAAAAAAAAAAAAAAATAGGTGAAAAAAATAAAATTGTAACATGTTTTCAGATACAAGCAATCAATAATGATCCTATAATTTATAAGTACAAGGATTTGTTAGAGGAAATATTAAATGGTTTAAATAACTACTTACACTTGATATACACTAAATGTTTAAGTACAAGTAACAAAATGAAAGATACATTCTGTTGCAGAGCCCTTAATATGACGATATCTAAGATATGTTGTATTGGAGCAGGATACGTTGGTGGACCAACATGTGCCATTATTGCCAAGAACTGTCCTAATGTGACTGTAACTGTTGTTGACTTAAGTGAAGAAAGGATAGCCCAATGGAATTCATCTAAATTGCCGATATTTGAAGTGAGTATTTATTTATAATATGAATTATTTATTATTATAGTAGAGCTGAAGCAGGGCAATTGACAAGGGCTACAACCCCTAAACAGTTAGTTGAATGTGCAGATGTACGAGCTGCATACAGTAGAACTTCGATGGTTCGAACTGCAATAACTTGAACACAATGGATGTCTGGAACCCTTTTTGTTGTCCCTTGGTTGAAGCTTAAACATAGTTGACCTCGAAAACCCTGTTGGCTTGAACTGTTTTCAACAGTCCCTTGAGTGTTCGAGCCATGAAAGTTTCTATTTGAACATTTGGAGATCAAAATAATTTTAAATCATTATAATTAGATATGATAAATAAGAGTTAGCTTTGCAAGATCTCTTTGATGAAAGTCTTCTAATGTTTGTATCTAATACATGGGATATCACTTTTCTTGGAATTTGTAATAGACCTGCCATTCATATAGTGTCCTCAAATCTAGACCCATCAAATTTGTAATGCTGTTGTATGTATATATGCCATATATACATTTGTACTTACAAAAGTCAATATGGTGATGATATTTGTACTCTAAAGACTACTGAAATAGTTCTGTTTAGCATGATTAGTGACAAGTAATTTGAATGCGTATAACGTTTGTCAGTTGAGGTTTTTGGCTGAGATATATTTACAAACTGCCTTGATTTTTTTCATATTAATGCATTAGTTTTTAGCTCACCTGACCCAAAGGGTCAGTGTGAGCTATTGCCATCACTTGGCGTCCGTCGTCCGTCCGTCGTCCGTCCGTTAAAACTTTTCACATTTTCATCTTCTCCTCTGAAACTACTGAAGCAAATTCAACCAAACTTTAGTTTAAACTTTATTTTTATTTATTTAACAACAATGACAGCACATATTACAAACACAATAACAAAAAAGTTGGATTGAGAAACAAGGCTAAGCCTTATGTTAATCTCTCTCCATATATATATAAATTAAAATTGACAGACAGTGTATTTGATAACGTTGTAAATATAGAATGGTTTGTACACCACAACATGACAGTATTAGCACATGTGTTCGCCATTATTACAAGGTCCACTAAATATTATATAAGTATAAGCATTATCAACATGACAGTATGATAGTTATAGGGATACAATCAGATTGTAGACAAGTCTAAATGAAGGAATGTTTACAGAAAATTTATAAATGTATTTTGAAGGACACAGACAGGAATACATTTTCATTACTAATACAAACAACGTTCTCACTAGCAATTTCTAATACAATTAATAATAATAAAAATAGTTGTGCACGCACTGTCCATTTGTATTGTGCACAACCCAAACATGCTAAATTGCTCTCTCAAACACACCTGTACTACACACATACACACTTGTATACCTATTCCTATCATGTGTCCTTCGTGTCACAATTAGAAATCAAATCTTCCCGAGTCGATAATGAAAGTTTGAACGACTGTGAAAATATGTTCATTTTCCTCATTGCTTAATAAATTATTTCCAAATAAAAGTGTCTTAGTATCTTGTGTTTGAAGCGTACCAATTGTCCTAGCGCGGATATTTGCGTAGTTAATACAGTCTAAAAGAAAGTGTTTTGAGTTCTCTGTCCAAACTTTAGAGGAATGATGTATGTAAAGTCCTTTACAAAGATAGCTCATTTCGTTATGATCCGACAAAAAACATGGCTGCCAGCGTGAAACTTAGGTTTTACATTGGACCCTATGGGAGAATTCACATTTTCTTCTTCCCCTCTGAAACCACTGAAGCAAATGCAACCAAACTTTACAGGAATGATGTACTAAAGGTCCTTAACAAAGATTGCTCATTTCGTTCCGATCCGATAAAAAACATGGCCGCCAGCAAAGAACATAGTTTAACATTGGCCCTATGGGAAATTCACATTTTCATCTTCTCCTCTGAAACCACTGAAGCAAATTCAACCAAACTTTACAGGAATGATGTATGGAAGGTCCTTTACAAAGATTGCCCATTTCGTTTCCATCCAATAAAAAATATGGCTTCCAGCGTGGATCTAAGGTTTAACATTGGACCCCATGGGAAAATTTACATTTTCCTCTCCCCTCTGAAACCCCTGAAGCAAATTCAACCAAACTTAACTGTTCAGCATTTTGTCAGGTGAGCGATACAGGCTCAGTGTCTGAGCCTCTAGTTTAGCACATTGACCCCATTGTTCTTTTCAAAATTTAATAAGGTCATGGGGAGCACTATCTGGGTCGGGGGGAGGGGTTACTTTCTATACAGAGGTTATGCAGACATGTAGCAAGCATGCATCTGTTTTGCGAGATATCATATATTTATGAGGGAAAAAATTTTTGTCATCAGTGATTTGTATGAATTCCCTTTGATCTATAGTGGCTGAAAATGAAAGCATCACTAAACTTGGCATATATAATCACTAAATTATCTGGTACTGTGCCTATATTAATATAGTGTGTCACTATAGTACTATTTGACATGTTCATATGCGTTATATGTTGAATGAAGAATGTGTAGTAACCATTCTAAAATATAAATGTTCCATTATTTCAATTTATTAAAGAGTTATACAATGTATTTAACCTTTTGTAAATTACATGTACCGATAAAAGAATTACAGGACATTTTGTATTTAATAAAGACTTTATCATGGCGTAGTGCATCAAGCTCGCCCTAACTGGTTTACTTAATACTGGCCGTGATAGATATTCCATATACATCTTGCATATCAAAAGGTCTTACATTAACTACAAATGGTCAGAATTTGGCTGCTGTATAAGATCAACTACTTGTGTCAATTTGTGATTAACATCCTGCCTTTGACTTCATTCATTTTGCATAATTTTCTGGTACAATATTGGATTGATTTATTTTGAAATGTACTATATGAATGGGTCAAGATTTTGTTGAATAAGGACACTATCTGAATGGCTAGCAGCTGGTCAGTATTCCCAATTCCATGTAAAGTGACATCTTGTGTATTAGATACATACAGTACCTTTTTGATAATGTTATGAAATTCTTATTAATATTCCTTCAGACAATTTTAAAATTTATTGCAATTCATTTCATAGGAGTATGTCACCTCATGGTAAAAATCTATACATTAGCTATTTGCAATTATGCTATTTGAATAAATTATGATAATTTACTTAAGAATTACCTTAAAAAAGGATATACCGGTAATTTTTAGCTGAGTTGCAACGAAGTTGAACTCTACTATTGGTTTGGTGTTGTGTGCATGTGGGTGGATGGGCATCAAACATTGGTTTCAGGATGATAACTCAAAAAGTTAACATCCGATTGTAATAGAACTTTGATATATTGTTGGGTACCAGGCGGGGAGGAACCCTATCAATTTTGGAGAAAGTAGGTCAAAGGTCAAGGTCACACTGACTGAAAATAGACTGAAAATTTGAGAAAAATTGGTTACTGGATGATTACTCAAAAAGTTTACATCCAATTGAAATGAAACTTGGATATATTGTTGGATACCAGGAGGGGAGGAAGCTAGGAACCCTATTGATTTTGGAGAAAGTAGGTCAAAGGTCAAGGTCAGTGAAGGTCACAGTGACCGAAAACAGATTTATATATTGAATGTCAAGACATGAAACTAGAAAATAGACTTTCTTGAATTCTTAGAATTTTGGATATCAGGTAGGAAAGAAAATAAATAGACAATTTTAGAAATATTCGTGTCTTCACATTAACTTGGTCTCATAATACTTGAAGTTGTAACTCGGCTTGTGCACCCTGGTGCCATTTAGATTTTTTTGTTCTTAGATTTATACATCATTTGGATATATTTTTTGCATTTATTTTCAGGAGTATAATCAGGAAATAATTGGAAAATGAAGCATGAAAAAATACTCTTTCCTGAATCTTTTGTATGTTTTTTATACGACCGCAAAAATTTTTGCGGTCGTATATTGGTATGGTGCTGTCATTGTCGTCGTCGTTGTTGTTGTCGTCGTCGTCTGTAGACACTTTAGTTTTTGGTCAATAACTTTAGTTCCAGTAGATCAGTCCTTATGAAATTTTAACATAATGTTCTTTGGTACAAAAGGAAGGCTTGGCTTAGTTTTGGTAATTGTGGCCCCACCCGTTTTTAAAAAAGGGGCCAAAAGGGTTTAAATTGGGTGTTTTCACATGTTTGTCTGTAGAATCTTTATTATCAATCGGATTTTGATGGGGTTTCTTTCAGTGTGCTCCTGAGGAAATTTCCAATCTGGGTTATGCCAACGGATTTCACGTAGCATGTACCGCTCACGAGATAAATGGGGCCCAACAGGGCCAAATCTCCAAAAAAATATTTTTTTTATTTTAAGTCTGATTTTGATGCAGTTTTTTTAATGGATTCCTTGTGAAAAATTAATATGGCGCTCAACTATTAGATTTTTGATAACTTGTTTCCTTTCCCAGTTATGAGGGTCCGAACGGGGCCAAAATTGGGAATTTGCAGATTATGTCAAATCTTTATTTTTCATTGGATTTCGATGGGATTTTTTTCTATGGATTCTGCTTGATCTAAGCTTTCAGTAGTATGCCAACGGATTTTGTGTAGGTCTTACCGTTTCTGAGCTACAAGGGGTCAAAGGGGCCAAAAATGCAATTTTTCTAAATATGTCAAATCTTTAATTTTTCATCGGATTTCAATGGGATTTTTTTCTTTGGATTCCTTTTGATCTAAGCTTTCTGCCTTATGTCAACGTATTTTGTGTAGCTCTTACCGTTTCCGAGCTACGAGGGGTCAAAGGGGCCAAAACTGCAGTTTTTCTAAATATGTCAAATATTTTATTTTTCATTGGATTTCGATGGGATTTTTTTCTTTGGATTCCTCTTGATCTAAGCTTTCAGAAGATGGCAATGAATTTGGCGTGGCTCATACCGTTTCCGAGCTATGAGGGGTCAAAGGGGCCAAAATTGCAATTTTTCTAAATATGTCTTAACTTTATTTTTCATCAGATTTGGATGGAATTTTTTTCTTTGAATTTCTATGGATGTAAAGTTTTAGTTGATAGTCTATATTTTGCACAGCTCTTACGTTTTTTTCATCAGTAAGTGATCAAAAGGGTTGAATTTTTCCTTTTTTTGTTCCTAGCTAATAACTGTGTCAAGCTTCTTTTTGTGTCCATCGAATTATTGTGTCAAGCTCTTTACTGTGTCCACAGTCACTTTAAAATACTTTTGTTGAAATTTCAGTGGTCGACATGCTGCGGTCGTATCATGCTGCGCTCGGCGTAGCCCTTTATTTTCTGATTGTATTGGACATTTTTATTAGGACTATTCCATTAAAAAGGATGTACCAGGGTAGAAAGGCAGAATTGAAAATTCTTATGGGTTCTTCTTGATATTGCATATTATTGCTATACTCATACTTGTCCATTACCCTTGGTTGTGAGGGTTATAGAAAATTGCCCTCTGACTCTGGTACATGCATTTTAATGGAAAAGACCTTAGAAATTAGTCATTGTTATGTGTATAATTATTCACCCACTTTCCAGGTCTGCCACTCATGTTTTTCCTGTTTGCCAATGCATTGATGGATGCTTTTCAGAACAAGAAACTGTTGATAAAATGTTCATTATAGCTTCTCAGCTTATGTGGTAATGACTTGATATTTATCCCAATTGTCCTGGACCTTTTTATCCCCCCGCTTAGCGAAAGCGGGGGGATTATGTAATGCAGTCCTTCGTATGTATGTACATGCATGCGTTTGTAATGCTCCCCGATAGCTGTGGAACTATAACAGATACAAATTTCAAACTGGGCACCATACTAGAGTCTGATCAGAAGTAGCGCACTGTGGATTCGGAATTTAGGTCAAAGACCCTAGGGGCAAATTATGGGCGAAAACGAATTTTCACGATATCCAATAATTCAAGAAATTTCCAAGGCCATTTGGGCTAGAAAGTTGGAACTCGGATATTGACTCACATTTTATGTAGCAACTTCACAAGGGGAGTCAGAACTTTGGTATGACCCCTCAGGGCATGGCCTCTAGGGGGTCCAAAAAACGAAAAAATTGATTCCGCTGGAACTCCTCTTACACCTTAAATTGCAGGAACCTTGTAATAAGGGTATAAGTAACACTATAAAAGTTGTCTGTGCCAAAGGTTTGGGAATTTTGAAATTTGCCCTCAGGGGGGAAAAATGAGCTAAAACGTATTTCGAGATATCCAGTATTAAGTGAAATCTTCTGAAGTATTCATGTTTGGAAGCTGAAACTTTGTGTGCAAGTTCGATTATATGCATCTCATTTACTGATGATAGCAGGCTTTT
>MJUU01018109.1:0-25286 GCA_002080025.1 Modiolus philippinarum | reverse complement strand
GACTTCACTTTTCCAATATATATAGTCACCTTCCCTTTTTCTTTATAACAACATTGCAAAAGAGTTTACATTACTAAACACATTCCGCTCAAAGGCCTGTGGTGGATACAATGGCTACCTTGATAGAGCTCGGTTGCTCACAAATAGGCTACTTAAGCAAGAGTATGTTATCCATACAATAGTTTTACGGTCGATATTATGATCTTGTGGGCCGCTATAGGATATCTTTTTCCAAGATGACTTTACTACCGGAGTTGACATTTTCAACACGACGGGTGGGAGATGCTTACTCTACAGGTGCACTCGATTTCACCCCTGTTCTTTATCGTTTATTTTTGTGTCTGTCTTCGTTTTTCTTTTCTATGCCGTGTTCATGTTATGTAATTGTTTTTCCGATGTTTTAACTGCCATTGGATTGTTCGCTTTAGACTAAGGTTTAGTTCTCACTTAACTGGAATTTTTACAAATGCAAGAAAGTAGATGCACAGTTCCTATTTGTTGTTTTTCAAGATAGTGATCCTAGAGATAGTAGCTATATAAAGTCTACCTACCTCGCGTTTTATTTGTATGTTGATTATACTTTATGAAAATGGGATAAAAAAGGGGGGGTCGGGTACCCATAAACTTGTTTAACTTTCCACTAGCTTTTGCTAATTCCTGTACCAAGTCCGGTAATCCAGAGTTCCTGTCATTTTATATACGTTTGTCTTTTGTTTTTCATTTGTATTTTTAGTGCAGTTCCTTTGTGGATTGTGGCCTTCGATTGAAATTTTCGGCCGTTGTAGGTTTTTACTGTTTTCTTTTGTCATAAATGAGACAAGATCAAAATAAATACAAGGAAAATATTTAACAAAGGAACAATGGTTTATTGTTGTCCCCAGCCGCAACGCGACGGGGGGACATAGTAATGGTCTGCGTCCGTGTGTCACGTTTTTTGTGGGCGCAAATCCTCTTGCACCACTGGACCGATTTTGCTGAAATTTTGTGTGATTGTTTGTCACCAACTGTAGTTGATCATATCATCCCGCCATTTTGATTTGACAAATTTTACAGGAGTTATAGACTTAATCGACTTAATCCATGCTACAGCGTAGGAGCACTTTGTGGGCGCAACTTCTCGGGAACCGCTAGACGGATTATGCTGAAATTTTCTTTGAACATTTGCAACCATATGTACTTTATCATATTATGCCGCCATTTTGATTCGACAAATTTTACGGGAGTTATGGGACTTTATCGACTTAATGCATACTACAACATATGAAGACGTTGTGGACACATCTCCTCAAAATCCAATTAGGGGATTTTGCTGAAAGTTTGCTTATCTGTTTTCGACCTTATGCAGTTGATCATATCCTGCCGCCATTCTGATTCGCAAAATTTAACATGAGTTATGTGACTTTATCGACTTGATGCATACTACAAGATAGGAAGACTTTGTGGAAGCAACCCCTAAAAATCCAATGAAGGGATTTTGCTGCATTTTTGCTAGGTTGTTTACCACCTTATGTAGTTGATCATATTATTCCGCCATTTCTATTCAAAAAATTTTACTGAGTTATGGGACTTTATTGACTTAGTGAATACTACAACATAGGAAAATTTTAGATCCAACTTTGTAGACGCATCTCCTCAGAAACCACTGCACGGATTTTGCTGAAATTTTGCATGATCGTTTGCCACCATATGTACTTGATCATAATTTGCCGCCATTTTGATTGATTTTTGGAGTTATGGGACTTTATCGACTCAATACATATTGCAAGACTGGCCAACTTTGTGGACGCAATACAATAGTACCTCTTAATTTCCATTTACCTTGTAACACATAGCACTCCCACTTTACTGCAGCGGCGGGGGACACATAGCCACGCGTAGCAATCTTGTTTTTCTTAATCTTGAAGTAACAATGAGTCCTTCAACAATTAGCAAAATGATTATACTTTACAGTTAGTTTTAAAAATGGCCCTAGCACCATAAAGACGCAGAACTAATTCACTTCTGGAATACAAACATGTCAAAGTATACCTCATGGAAATCCTGTAAAATTACACGGCTTTATATAAAAAAACAATTCTATGACTTTTTCTTCACACTATTGTTTGCTACTGTGAAATATAATTTCTAAAACCAATATATTCTCCATCGGAAATCGCTTGAGTTAGTTTCTGATAACATCGGATCTATGTGTGTGCTTGTTGACTAAGATAGATGGTCGAAATTACCTATCATGGAAGGAAATGTCATAAAGTGATTGTCACACAAAATAACCAAATAAACTTATAGGAGTATACGTAGTACCCACAAAAATAACTCAGGACCTGCTTAGTCAAAGTTATGTCATATTACAGAAATTATATTGCCATCATCACGAATCAGGGATAAACATGTAGTTGTGTCGTGCGCCTCGAAGACATACCTCCCCTCCCATTGACAAGTGACAACTGGACTGAAATGACAGCTACATATGCTTAACAGAATCGAACAGATATACCTCCCCTCCCATTTCAAGTGACAACTGGACTGAAATGGCAGCTACATATGCTTAAACAGATTTGAACTCCCATTGACAAGTAACAACCGGACTGAAATGGCAGCTACATATGCTTAAACAGATTTGTACAGACATACCTCCCCTCCAATTGACAAAAGACAACTGGACTTAAATGGCAGTTATATATGCTTTAACAGATTCGAACAGACATACCTCCCCTCCCATTGACAAGTGTCAACTGGACTTAAATGGCAGTTATATAGGCTTTAACAGATTCGAACAGACATACCTCCCCTCCCATTGACAAGTGACAACTGGACTTAAATGGCAGTTATATATGCTTTAATAGATTCGAAAAGACATACCTCCCTTCCCATTGACAGGTGACAACTGGACTTAAAAATGGCAGTTGCATATGCTGTAACAGATTTGAAAAGACATACCTCCTCTCCTATTGACAAGTGACAACTGGACTTAAATGGCAGTTATATATGCTTTAACAGATTCGAACAGACATATCTCCTCTTCCATTGACAAGTGAAAACTGGACTGAAATGGCAGTAATATATGCTTTAAAAGATTCGAACAGACATACCTCCCCTCCCTTTGCCAAGTGACAACTGGACTTAAATGGTAGTTATATATGCTTTCACAGATTCGAACAGACATACCTCCTCTTCCATTGACAAGTTACAACTGGACTTAAATGGCAGTTATATATGCTTCAAGAGATTTGAACAGACATACCTCCCTTCCCATTGACAAGTGACAACTGGACTGATATGGCAGTTATATATGCTTTAACAGATTCGAACAGACATACCTCCTCTTCCATTGACAAGTTACAACTGGACTTAAATGGCAGTTATATATGCTTCAAGAGATTTGCACAGACATACCTCCCTTCCCATTGACAAGTGACAACTGGACTGAAATGGCAGTTATATATGCTTTAACAGATTCGAACAGACATACTTCCTCTTCCATTGACAAGTTACAACTGGACTTAAATGGCAGTTATATATGCTTCAAGAGATTTGAACAGACATACCTCCCTTCCCATTGACAAGTGACAACTGGACTGAAATGGCAGTTATATATGCTTTAACAGATTCGAACAGACATACCTCCTCTTCCATTGACAAGTTACAACTGGACTTAAATGGCAGTTATATATGCTTTAAGAGATTCGAACACACATACCTCCCTTCCCATTGACAAGTGACAACTGGACTGAAATGGCAATTACATTTGCTTTAATATATTTGAACAGACATACCTCCTCTCCCACTGACAAGTGACAACTGGACTTACATGGAAGTTACCTATGCTTTAACAGATTCGAACAGAGATACCTACCCCCTCATTGACAAGTGACAACTGGACTTAAATGGCAGTTACAAATGCTTTAACAGATTCGAACAGACATGGCATACACGAACAACTCATGGTTATATTTTAAATGGTGAAGACCGACCTGAGTGTATTCCGTGTAATTGTGCTTACACAATACAACATGTTTTACTTGACTGTGTCGATGTTGCCGACACACGTCGCACATTTTATACAGCTGATTATCTTAAAGAACTACTTAGAAACGTCGCTGGCGACAAAATTATTCAAATTTTAAAAGTTGTTAATTTATATAGTAAAAAAGAAGTACATTATCTAATTTTTAAATTTCATCAAATTTGATCTGTTTAACTTAAAATGGCTATTATATGATTTTATCTTTTATATTTTTTTCTATATATTTTTTTTTCTTTTTTTTTATTATTTGTACATAGCAATATGTTTTAAGTGACCTTTTTAACTGTATATTAATTGCTACATTATCAACAGTTCACGCCACGATATAGCTGAAATATTGCTAAAGTTGGCGTTAAGCAACAATCAATCAATCAACAGATTCGAACAGATGACAAATGAGAACTGGACGAAAATGGTAGTAACAGATGCTCTAACAGATTCGAAAACAGATAAAATAGTATTTACTGATAAATGGTTTCTGATGTTTTTATATTGTTCTTTATAATTTTCACATGTTGTATAAATGTTGACTTGATTTTATTTTGATCTCGTCATTTTTAATAAATGGCCATTTTCAACTCAGCTCAGTATTTTAGTTCTATTGAATGCCAACCATCCCATACAGAGCACAAAGGTTTAGATTTTGCCATAAAGGCACTTTTATAATTCTATTTATAAATAGATTTATGGCACATTTTATGGGGAAAGGCGAATAATTGTATTACGACTTCATTTTCAAGTTAATGTTAAATGGGAGTTAACTTGGTTAGTCTTGGACAACAAGAATGTTACTGCGCAGACTCCCATCTATTTTGACATCAGTATCGATCATTAATTGCTCAGTCTGCAAAGAGTCAAGTGTATCAAAAGTTTAGCAAATTTTTAAAGTTATTTTTAAACCCTCCCTTCCAACCCCTATTTTTTATTCCTATCTGATTTTTATCCCAATTGTAGGGCCGTTTTTGCCCTCATCTATGATGGTTGGATGATTTTTATATGATAGGTAATCACTATGATTATGGTATATTGTTTCAAGATTATTATGATGTTTTTATATTGTTCTTTATAATTTTCACATGTTGTATAAATGTTGACTTGATTTTATTTTGATCTCGTCATTTTTAATAAATGACCATTTTCAATTCAGCTCAGTATTTTAGTTTTATTGAATGTCAACCATCCCATACAGAGCACAAAGGTTTAGATTGTGCCATAAAATAGTATTTACTGATAAATGGTTTCTTCCAATGCTTGATATCGTTTAAATGTCAATTAACGAAATAGATATTACTATTTGAGTCAATATAGAATGCATTTGTTTCCTGGTAGAAAATGTTAACATCTATTGTCTTTTTTAGTTTACACACTTTTGTATCATTATTGTAGTCAGCAGCACAACACTCTGTAGTAATTAGACACAATAGTATACACTGTAATTTATTCAGCAAATTTGTCTCTGTAAGTGTAGAACCGAGGTATCCCTGTTCATCCTCTATGGAAACAATTGATTGCCGAACATCAGTTGTGACTAGAAGGGAAAAGAATATAGAAAAATTAATACAAATAATCTAGTTTACTTCAAGAATTAACGATAATATTTGCATAGACGAACTGGAATATTGTGATCGATTTATTATAGGTATTTTTATTTCCATACATGGGGGTAATAACAAATTTACCGAACGGAGTTGTGAAGAGCCGAAGTCCATGAGACAAAAAAACAAATCATTACGACAGGGAGAAACTGCCGAAAAAATTGAACATCATTCTGGCACCAAATACAGGGAAGATTTTCGTCTCAACCCTAAGTTCCCTTATTTTTGTTAATATGTTGACCGATTAAAATATTGTCTGATCTTATAGATTACCATCGAAGAATCATAATGCTGCCATTGCCTCTTTGTTATTGAAAAGTAAGTGAGAACCGAACCGCCAGTCTGAAAAGAACAATCCAAGGACAATGGCAACGTCGAAGAAACGAAGACATAACATGCGCACGACACAGAAAAGAAAATGAAGACACGCACATATACAAAAATGAACAACACGGACCCAATAAAAACCATGGGTGAGATCAGGTGCACCGGTAGAGTAAGCATCCCCTGCTTCTTATAAGACACCCGCCGTGTTGAACATGTCAGCTCTGGTAGTAAAGTCAAATCCGGTAGAGGAAAAACAAACTTTAGTGGCAAAGAGAGAGATCTATTGTCATCTGGGAAACAGATATCTCATAGCGGTCCACAAGATCGTGATGTCGACCGTAAAACTTCTGTAGTGATGACCTCAAGTTATGGGCAACATACCCTTGCTTAAGTAGCCTATTTGTAAGCAACTGAGCTCTATCAAGGTAGTCACAGGCCCTTGAGTAGCGAATGAGTTGGGAGATGTAAACTCCGTATGCTGGTGCTTTTGGAATATTGCGACAAAGAAAGGGGAAGTTGACTATTGGAAAAGTGAAGTCATCGCGTTTGGCATAAAGCCTAGTTTCTTAGTTTCTTAGTGTTGGTCATTGAATATAGGATCAATTCAAAAAATCTCAGTATGATCTTCTTAGCCGTATCGAAAGTTGAGATGTTGTGACTGATTCATTCCTTATTTCGTTGTCAATAACTTAATTCATTTGAGAAAAGATGACGAGAAATTATTTTCTATAAAAACACACAGGGACAATGTTAGGTTTGTTCCTTTCACGTTCGATTACGATGTATTTTCGTTAACACAGAAACTGATATAAGATAACTAAATACCGAAGTTACTGTGAATTTAAATTCTGCATATGCGCATTTCGACAACTTATGTTATAATTTAGATCACAAACTCATGAATGGGACTGACTTATTGGACGGGTGCTGTTGAAAGAGCAGGACATGCTTACCCTTCCGGAGCATCTGATGTCACTTTCAGTTTTACTGGAGTTAACACTGTGAGTGCCTTTGATTTTAATGTTGTAATTTCTATTTCTGTGCTTTTATCTGTCTAACGTCATTGTTTTCTGGGTCTAGCGTCATTGTTTTCTGTGTTCTCGTTTTTGCCATGTCTTTGGACTTCGATTTTTGTAAATTCCACTTCTTTGTTCCTTCGGTATTCTACTGTCGTTGTTTCTAATGCATAAATAATCCCCTGACAACAAAAAAGATATTTGAAGAAACAATGCTAAGTAAAACTGATATATCAGGAGATATTCAACAGAAAAATAAAAAATGAATCGCAAAATATTTGAAATTCTAACTTTTACATTTTGTCCTGTCGGGAGATAGAATTGGTTGCAGCGACATAAAATCGTAAAATTATTTATGATCTGTTGTGCATAAGAGGCCTTTTTTGCTTTCAATGTTGACCAAAAATGCAAATAGTGTTACTTTTATGCTCATTTTTTGTGGGGAGGAATCTGATTTTACTATATTCAGTTTTATTGTTCTTTATCTTCAAGACAATATACGACTTCAAGAAAAAGCAAAGAGGTAATGTAAGACGTTATGTACTTCACCTGTTTGTACTTCATATTCCTGTCCGTAAACTTCAGCCTCGCAAATAGTTAAAGATGTATCTGTTCGTAGCTTAACTCTTACATAACGTCCAATTGTATTTGCAGGACATGTTACATTGATAAATGTTGTAGAATCTTCTTGAAAGTGACACAAGGTCGTACATCCACTAGGTCTTATAACATCAATGTCAAATTTTGAAAACCGATCAACTGAAAAGAAAAATCTTTTTTATTTATTTAAAATATCCTTGCACTCGTATCTTATATAAAGTCGAAGGATGTCACTACCGAATTATTTCATCAAAATAATGCAACTTGGATATTTTATTTTACTTCATTTAACACAAAGCTGTTAAGTATCACAGTTGATTTGTACCAGGTTTTTGGAGTTATGGAACAATGCGGGAAAATGTAAAAATAAAGAATCTATCCTTTTAAGTCGTTTATTATCATAGTTTTACTGTCGAAAGGGTTAAACTTTAAAAGTTCAAGCTTTAGCGAGAACTTTTATGTTTAACCCTTTAGACAGTAGAACTAACATAATAAACGACTTGGAAATGATAGATTCTATTTCTCTAATTCTAAAATTAATGACATTTTCATGTGTTTTAGTTTCTACTCCGTCTTGGGCCTCTACAATCAATACTGGGACGTCACCGGATATGAAATTTACATTGCATGTAAATCAACAAGAGCAATTCGATCATATGTGATTCGAGATAAATAAACAATGTATGCTTTGAGTAAATACTTTTTACATTGATTTATAGTCGAAATAAATTTATTTAAGGTATATTTTGCTATTTGAAGAAAAGTTCGTGACCTATTCAATATCCAATGAAATCGCGAGATCAATCAACCAACACGTTGGAGAACACTTTGATCTCCAATGCTTTGAAATTGACGAGATCAGAATAAGAATTAGAGAAATAACGTACTTGCACAACTTTGATAGGTGGAATTTTTGATAAGTAAAATGTACAACAAGAAAAGCATTGAGGTATCAACATAATACTAAAATAGAAACTGCAAGGTTATATAAATTATCTTTCAGCTTGACAGAACGAGTGCGAATCCCGATAGAACCTAATAATTCACATGTATGATGTAATGTACGAAACGCTTTAGACTTAGACGTTAGACTTTAATACAAATGTAAATGTATTTCCTCTTATTTCAGTGCTTGTTTTGTACGGGCATATATATTTCTTTTACATTGCCAAGACAAGATAAATGTTAGCTAGAAGTTTTGTCATGATTTTTTCCTAGTTTTGTGGAAAAATATTTCAAAAGACCAAAACGAATATGTATCAGTAAAGATACAACACATAAAAAAAAACTACAGACACATTCATAATAATTAAGCATTATTTTTTAAAAACATTCTACAGTTAATCTGGAACTGAAACATATTTAACATCATTTTGGAGATCAAATTAGAAAAGAGTGTATTGACATAGACACGTTTAACAAGACCAAGACAGTTGTTGCGAGTTAAGCTGCGAACAGAGTTAATATCTCGTAAGTTAATGAATATATTTCAGGATTTCTTATATTGTAAATTAATTAATTGTCCTCCAAATTCGTGTGACCATTACAATGCATACGAACCACAACAGTCTGTTCTTCCATACAGCACAACTCGGGACACGTCATATACAGCTCCTAAATCTACGGCCCACCATGGGTGTGTTTCAAATTGTTAATGACTACACTGAAAATTCCACGGCTGCTGTGTCTTATCGCCATCTACAGCTAGATGTGAGAAACCACTTTTATCATAGTATGAATATGTCGATGACTGCTGAGAAGTTTTATATAGGGCAATATTACCTGCAAAAATCAGTCATTTGATTTCATCTTTTTCTTTACATCTGCTTAATGAATACTTATTTTAAAGTAACCTTCTAGGCAGCAAAAATAATAAATACCTTGATGCAGTTATCTAGTAACTGAAAAAAGTTAATATTGTAAACAAAAAATTGTTAATTTAATGTTTGACTCGCTTTCTTTTCAATTCTTACACACCAGGAATACTTTTATATGCTTCCAAAATGCTTCCATTTGATCTACACTAAAAAGAAATTATTTTCGAATTTGTCATATCCAGAAACTCACATTTTTAGAAATTTCGGTATTTTATAATTTATACAGAGATACTGCAGGTCTTGCTTCAGATTCTCTTATCATTTACTTAAATTCATCAATGTAAGTGTATTATGTAAACGGAATAGGCAACCTATAAGATATGAACTCTTGCATAATCAACAGCTACATTATTGTGGGCGTTGTGCATATTTTGATGTTAACTTAGCGTGTTAAACAGTTATGTGACATGGCAAGGGTGCTCAAAGACATTTTTCCAACATGTAACTACAATGTCATGTATATTTCCAAATTAATAAAATTTTGGTAGTTTTCAATGCTTTAAATGTTGTTAAAATGCAAGAAACTGATTAAAGTTCCAGAAGGGCTGGTACGTAACTTACATTCTTTTCGTAATAGGGGATATCGACAAGATACTCTGCTTGCATCCGTTAAATTAGCTTTGAGACCTTAAAATTTTACAAATATACTGGCCTCTCACTGATTGTGCCGATATCTACTGAAATATATTATGATTCTTGACCAAACCATTCGGGAAGTTTTCTTCCATAGTGCGACAGTGTTTTACCAGCAGAGCTAGCCGACAGTATAGTGGCGAGCATCTTTCTAAATTACATTTTGTCATTTTCTCTCCTTTTAAACCTGTATTGGGTTTTATTGGTACGTTTATTCAACTATAGGGAAATGGGACAGATAAAAAGAGGTTTTGGATACCCATAAACCTGTTTAACCCTACCGCTGGCTTTTTCTAGTGCCGGTACTAGTCTGGCTTTCCCGAGTTGTTTACTTTTGTCTTTTGTCTTAATTGTGTTTTTCCAGTGTAGTTTCTGGCCGATTGTGGCATGTAATCTTCAGCCATGGTAGGTGTTTCCTGTTATCCATTGTCTTACTTTTAAAGCGATAACTTGTGAGTCTCTCGTTCATTCCAAATATTCAGCTAAATGTTTTTGAACATTCATCTGCATTAGTAAGATTAGCTCTTAATCAAGATAAAGGCGTACGTCACGGTAGTGTTATCTTTTTAATATAGCTGTAGATCACAAATTTTACTTGGAATGCAATAGTAAGACACCTATGGCTTTGTCGATTTAGATCAATTATAAAAGACGAAATACAAAAATACCAAAGTTGCATAATAAACAGTAAATTTTGTTATGCTGTAAACATGTTTCAAGGAGTAACCTAGTCCTTGCTATTTCTCAAACATGTTTCCATGTCAAGAATAAATACCAAATTTAAGACAGCCAAATTAACTGGTTTGAATAAGGTAAATAGGACTACAATAAAATATATTTTATAATAGGATATGGAGTAAATGGACATGAGACCATAACACATATGTAAACTCCAACTGCAATAATTTTAATGAGCTGTTTGGCCATTTCGAAAAGTAATTCCCCATCAGCAGCACTGGAACCAAAACATATCGAAATTTCATTTTTATTGTCGGTTTTTACAAATTTCTCAAGTTTATTATTTTTTTTAATCAAAAGGACGAACCAAATATCATATGTGCATTCATTGCTGATAATAAAACATGGTTAGTACATCTAAAATCGTATACCGAAGTAAAACGTATAGAAGAGGGTTTTTCTAATAGATGTGTCGTTTTAATGGTTCTTTATGTAAAAAGAAATCCATTATTTCTTGATATGACAAAGCAAAATAATAAGCTTACGATGAATTCAATTTTATTCTCAGAAAAATGCAAGTAACAAATATGGGAAGTCTTAACAAACGCCAAAAAAGTCTCAAACTATATCAGTAGATCTCGTGGACATTAATCTGTTACAGCCTTTTTAAATTTTACAGTCTTACTTTATTATTAGAATATGATGAAAGGACTGACATAATACCAAAATATAGCGAACCTTTCCATACCCCAAAGTGATTATTTATTAACAAACTTGTTCTCGTCTTGATATAGCTGAAATATTGCTGAGTAGACGTTAAACAATATTCAATCAATCAATCAATCTAATTCACCTTGCACTCGTTTGTACACATTTAGTGACAAATATATTCCCAGCAATCTTATTGCCATTTCAACATTTTGTTGGAAACGTCTGGTTTGACGGTCATGTATCTAATGAAACAACGACAGTAGAATATCGAAGGAACAGAGCAGTGGTATTTACAAAAAAATCGAAGTCCAAAGATAAGTCCAAAACGAGAACACAGAAATGACGTTAGACATCTTCAAACACAGAAATAAAAAACACAACATTCAAAACCAAGGCACTCGCATTTTGAACTCCCGTGCTCCGGAAGGGTAATCATATCTTGCTTTGGTAGTAGAACCCGTCACACTGTTAGCGGGTAGATGTAAGAAAATGTCAAAATCAGTACAGTCAAAATCGGGGAAGACATTAATTTAGCTGAAAATGTCCGCTTTCATTTGGGGTACTGATACGTCATATATTTTTCAACGATGTTCTGGTGTTAAACTATCACTGTACAAACTACACGCTCGACAGTAACGATTCAGCTGTGAAATGTACACTAATTCACTCGAAATATATCGTTACTTCACACCGATCCTACCTTTTTGGATGTACCTTATCCGTCAAAACCAAGTGATCTGACATAGGTTATAGATTATACACAGTGTTCTTACAACTGTTGTTATCCATTGCCCGATAAAGACACCAAACAGAAGAGAATCACCACATATAAACAACCACATGGCACTCATTGAGTCAACTGCAAGAAAACTCGGCAATATCATACTCAGATGTGGGCGTTATAATTAAAAATTAGTGAGATGTGGTTAGATAATGAGATGTAGGCATTATAATTTGGTGAATCATTTAATTCATAAAGTATATATAATGAACAGTAGGTTTTATCACAAGATTACAATGTACGTGAAGGGTGATGCCATATCTGTTGTGTATGCAATTCAACGGGATGTGTAAAAATGTACTGTTATTCTGTTGGGTCATTTGAAGACAATGCTTAGAGTTGAAGTAATGTTCAGTTAAATTTGCCATTTTGCCATCTCTTCTATCCTCCTGTACGAACAATTCGGTATATACATGTTGCTATAGACGTCCGACATTATGATTGTTATAGATATTATTGTTGGAGTCGCGTTACTCAGTTTCAAATGCAATAGAATCCTGTCGCAAGTTTTAAATAGAGTGATTACTGTGAGTTTTATCGATGATTATGTGATAATCAAGTGTATTTATATTTATCAGTTGCATGTATTTGCATATCATATTTGGGAAAATGTTCTTAACTTGCCCTATATTCAACAAATAATGCAAAATTACTTGTACTCTAATTAGGATTCTGGTCATGCACTTATTCACCAAATTCAAGATTTTTATATTACATTTATATTACATTTGCAATTTTGATATTATGCCTACAAAATATAGAAATTATCCATTGAGCAGTTTTACAGGAATTGTCCAAATAAGGTGATATTTTGAAATAATGAGGGAACATGTTAAAGTAGTATTACGCCTAAATTACAGTAATAATGAGTAACAATTCTACTTAATATATATTTTTGTTTTGGTTTCAAATAGCAAAATACCAAAGTAACAGTTTATTTATTTCCTACATATGCGCATTTCGACAATTTATGTCTCTTCAGTGCAAATCAAATCAATACCTTTGGAAGTCTACGAACCGAATAGCATGTAAAAGCCGTTAGAGAACAAATAACATATCTTCACAGAAAAGCCAGAATTCAGCCACGGACAGAGCTATGCATGAGAGCAATATTTCTAAGTTTTAAATCAAATTTTGAGTTGATAGTTTAGGGGAAAACAATAGGCGTCAATAAAATACTACAAAGAATGATACTAGGTTGAATAGTGTATTGTGCATGAAATACCTTTAAATCAAGATCAAAGCAGCATGCACACACTAGAATATGCTCAATCTTCCTGAAAAATAAAACGTGTTTTTTCGAGGAAACTGTATCCTATAAGAAATAACAATGTTCAAATAACTAAATACCGAAATTATTGTGAATTTTGATTCTGCATATGCGCATTTCGACAACTTATGTCTCGTCAGTGCAGATAAAATCTAAACGTTTGGAAGACCATAAAGTCAAAGATGTTTAAAAACTGATAGAGAACAAATAATCAAATATGATCTAAATAGAAAGCCCAAATCAACAGTTTGTATTCTTCTTATTACAATATATTCTAAATATATGCAAAATTGACCTGCAAAATAAAAACGTCCTGTATTAAAAACAGAAAGAGGAGTTATCCGGACAAATGATGTACTCTATCAGCAATATTTTACATAAATATGACAATGTTCAACAATGTGTATTTTTCTCACACATGCAGATTATCAAAAATAAAAATCCAAGTGGCATGAACATCTTTCATTTATGCACAATTCAACGGCAATCTATGGGAGGAGTTTTCCGGACAAATAATATACCGATTTAGTGCTGACAGGCGGACTGATTGAGCAAGCAGTAGAAAATGTACCATCACAAATTTGTTTGTTGCGTGGAGTATAATTAATTTCATATCAATTATCATCCTTAGTCATCACTGTATTATAAAATAGGTTTTAACAACAATAAAAGCGTTGTTCCATTGCTTATTTACTATGTATTTGTAGAGACTTTGTCTCATTTGCATTTACTCCATATCCCTTCATTGATTATTTAATGACATGAGAGGAAGGAAACCAACAACACATATTATAAGCTTACCATTAAAATACCAGTTTCGCGTAAATACAAATTAGTTCTACAATAACGATCATTTTTACAGATTTTTTGTCGAGACTTTTTTTAAAATATGAAAAAACTACAAATCCCGTGACTAAACCACTCATAAGTTTTATGGCAGATCTAAGTGCCCTTAAAAATCTTTTTCAAAGTTTTATGGCAAATCTAAGGGCCCTTAAAACTGCATAGTAATACAGGTCAAAGGACATTTGTAACCTTAGAATGGTTAAATTCGGTTCTCTATTACTTACTGAAATTATTTTGTGTCCAATAAAAATCAATAAAGTCTTTTAACAGTTAATACGTCCAAATAACAAAATATCGCAGTAACTGTAAATTTAGTTTCTGCTAAATGAGCATGTAAGTCATTTTACTGTCTTTAACTATTAGAATTTATTCTTCCCAACACTACTATAACGCCTACTCAAAACGTAAGGATACACATTGCTGTAAAACGAATAGATATATATTATTCATTTGATCAATTTGTGGTTCACTATATTTTACATCCCTTTGGTCTCCCACAGAGATGGCGTCGGCAGTGTAATCTGTCTGCAATATCTGTAGAATTCGAAGAACAGCCTAATCCCTCGGTGGGAAGGCAATCTCGATATTCATTTCTCTAATTCTAACCCCGTTGGGTTCCTGCGATAGACCGTTGTATTATTCATTTGACCTATATAGTAAAAAGAGTTGTCACAAACGTCTGGCGACTATGTAAAAATTATAACTGTGTTTGATGGCATTCCTTGTCGAAAGACATTGAACCCTCTCTGCTATATACGACACTTCACAGCATCTGATCTGTACTAAGCTTCTATACATTATGTTTATCGTTACAACCGTAGATTAAATTTACGAGGAGGTATTAAAATTAAAACTGTGTTTGGTGACATTCCTTGTCGAAAGATATTGAATCCTCTCTTCTATATACGATACTACATCGCAGCTGATCTGCACTGAGCTCTTTTACATCATGTACTTCGTTACAATCCAATATAAGACCTACGAGGAAGTATCAACCGGTTACCCAATATTTGATATAGCCTTGGTGTCCGAGTGTTCTAGGGCGTTGGACGAAGAAGTGAAGGCAGCGTTGCCATAGATGTCACAACAGTGATAGTTCGAATCCCGTAGAGGGAACTTCAAAAGAATTGCTGATACAAATTTGCAGATCTAACGATGTTGGGTTGATTTTAAGACGAATAAATCCACGCAAAAAGATATGATTTCGGTTTCTGTATTAGACAAAATCTTAATGCTCAAGAGAAACTTGAATATCACGATTTTCGTTTGAATGGTTTGCAAAACATGGAAAATTTATAAGTGTATAGAGTTGTCCGGTGTGTTCGCGCACCTAAGAAAATTCGGATCCCATTCAACCTTAAGAATAAAACATATGACAAACCAAAGTCATTCTTAGAATCTATGAATGCAGTGTTTCCTGACTAAAAGCCATTTTTCATTTAGTTTTACGTTAGCGTGACTCATTTTTTCGTAAAAACAACTATGTCCGGTGGTTTCGCGCATGTGCATAAAAATCAATACATGAATGAAAATGAGAAAGATTTTTATTTGCAAAATTTACAGTCATTAGCAGTAACATTCAATTCATATGTTCAACAATAAAACTTTGTGTATATTGCATGTTTAAGTATGACACTTTAGAATCATGTAAGGCAATATTGTTACCCTTAATTTTTTACTTCAATTGTCATTTCAGATACACTTTTAACAGGACTACAGTACTTGAGATGTACCCTACCCACGCACTGATAACACTGTGCCCAATTTAATATACTGATTGTCCCTTTCAAATTAAAACCGTCTGGCTGAGTTGTACCACATATACAGCATGTTCTATTGTCATCCAATATTACAGTTTCATCAATGTCATCTTCTTTTTTAACTTTTTTAGTTTTCTTAAGAAGCGCGTTCCCCTTTTCTTTGCCTGATTGTTTACTCTGTCTCAAATATTTTGTTTTGTTATTTATTGGCCTTTGTTCATGTCCAGATGTTGTTGGTATTTGTTGTCTGACTGATGCATTCTTTTTACTCTGTTTCGGTTGTGATGAGTAAGGAGCGTGGAGTTGGTAAAACAATTCCCCGTAATAGAGATGTATGCTCTTTATTTTTCGTAGATATGGTGTACTTGTACATGAGATAGTATCTCATGTGTACACTTTGTTCAATTACTATTATCTAAATGTATTTAAATTCTAAAACCAAAGGATAAACTCCCTACATCGTAGTTTTGTCCTTAGCTATTTTTGATATTATGATTATTCGGATTTCGTTTGGTTTTATGCATTTTAAACATTTTTTTGAAATTATGGATTTCCTTTGTTTGGGTTGTAGTGCTGCTGATGAGGAATGAATTTCCGAAATGGCCATACAGCTCATTAAAATTATTGCAGTTGGAGTTGTCATATGTGTTATGGTCTCATTTACTCCATGTCCTATTGTAAAATATTTGAAATTTGCACTTCTTTTTTTGTTGGTTCTGTCTCCTTATTTGTCTTACTGATTGGTGCAGTTGATTGCTTCTTTTCATTTTCTGACTCTTTTGATTTTATCATTTCTCTGAAAGTGTGTTCGATTATTGCAGCTCCGAAAGGTGGTACAAATGTGTTTCGTTTCTTTTTCTTTTCATTTGTTTGTTTCTGTCGATTTTCAAAAGTTGCCTCCTTTTCATGGAAAAAAACCTTTATGGCACGGCCGTCTTTCCTTTCCTTTTTTGGATTGATTTTTATGGACTTCAGTTGTTTTATTAAGTTGTTCAGGTTGTTTAAGCTTTGCGACTTGAGGATCAAAAGGAAAAATCCTTGTTTTTCTAAAACCTGACCTGATGTTTGGAACTGTCATTGAACATTTGTATGCTGTACAAATTATATTTGGAAGCAACTGTCTGGTACTAACTGAGTTTGGGTTATTGTGCAAGTATTTGTGCATTTCTGTCTTAAGACTCTTTTTGAAAGCATCAAAAACAGAGACATCTAATGGTTGCAACAGATGACTACTGTCGGATGGAAGGACAAACAAATGAACATCCGATTTCCTAGCAGTTTCAATTATTTCTGAAGTGATACGAGTAGCATGCCCGTCATAGAGAAGTGTCAGTGGTCTTTGAGTGACATGGAAGTGGTTTTGGAAAAAGACGAGAAAATTTCAGTTGTAACCCAGCCATTAGGTGATGTGTTAAACATTGTACCTTCCATTCCATTTGAAACTAATTCTTCGGTAAGTGACTTTGTCCCTTGTTTTTATATAGGGTGGTATAGTCTGCTTGAGTACACTGACTGCAGAAACAAGTGCGGTAGTGCTTGACCTTCCTGAAGTTATAGAAAATGGCAGGCTGCCATACCTGATTCATCCACATTCCAAATTTTTCCAGGTTGGTTTAGTAAATTATACTGGATTGAGATTTGCTGCAGCTGTTCAAGTATGAAGTTAGAATATCCGGGGTGATATAATTCCTGAGTTTCTCTCTCTTTTTTTTTTTGGATTTGTCATCTTAAGTTGTGGATTTCCTTTTAGGAAGCCGTAAAACCAGTGTTTGTAGGTTGTAAGTGCTTTTCTTTTACAGTAGACATGTTTGAAGCTATTTCTAGTATTTGCCATCGTGCATATCCATACCCCTTTTCAGCGAACCGAACACTGTGCTCTGCAAGTTTTGCCTCCTCATCAAGATTAAAAATTGTTGATCCACCCATTACAAAATTGGCTCCTCTTGGGTCCCTCTGTCTATCTCTTAGTGTACTTTTTGGTAAGTTGTGTAGTTTAGCTGCACCTTTAATGGACATTTGGTTGTTTTGAACATCATCTATGGCTGCTGTCATCATTTCAGGGGTGTTATATTGTTTTCTTTTCTTTGGTAGCATAATCTGAAAATATAAAGAGAGAATGGTAAATAATAAATGAAAATTTAAATTTTCTAACAACTTCAAAACAAAATAATCTTCCATTTATTCACAACCACAGTTTATTTATAGTCACACGTGTTCAGTACAAAGGAATTCCAGTCACAAAAATGTCCATGTAAATGCGCCATAGTGTTGTAATATATAAATTAAGCAAATTTGATGATTAAATGTTCTTATTCTAAAACGGTGAAAAGGAATGAAGGGACAAAAGAGCAACATGTGACTGGTAAGTTTATATTTATTAATAGAATTGGAATCAGGGGATTCCCAACTATGACGTAATGTTTACATTCCAGACACTTTAAATCTACCGAATGCATATGTTTTTGTGGACATTTTATAACAAAAAAAATTAAAATAATTCAATAATTACATATACTCACTTTAAGTATGTATCTATTCCCCAAACATCAGGAAAATCTTGCAAGTTTGCTTTTGAGTTGTGTTTCACATGCAAGTTGTTTAAAAATAAAACCGAAAGTGGAAGTGACGTAATGCGCGAAATCACTGGCCGCGCGGACACAGGTTTCGAGACTATAATTATTCCTCAAAACTACCTTGCATTGTGTTTTAAGATATGAAATTTTTAAGCATGCAGGCGATAAATTGTTTTAATGTGAGAGCAAATTACTTTTCAAACAAGAGCACATTGAAGAAACAAATGAAAAAATATGATATAGATGTACAGATTATAAATACATTGTAAGGATAATCAGATGGAACAAAAGTCGCCATGATCTGAATATAAACAATCTTGGAGTACATCTAGTTGGTGTTTGACTGTACATCTGGAGAGAAAGTCATGATAACAAACTTTATCATATGTTAAGTAATAAATACAGACGTTTTGAATATGTGATACAGTGCATGGCGTTCATTCCGTTTGCACACTATGACGATATACCCTTTATCGCATGGCTTACCCTTTATCACACACCCTTTATCGCATGGCTAGCCCTGTATCATACCCTTTTCAATTTTTTTTTTCAATTTGACGTGTTTTGTCTTTGTCATACTGTCTCAATTCTTGTTGCTGTGAGTTGCCGTGATGTTGGATTTATGATTTTAGAATTTCCCCTTTCCTTTTCTTGCTTCGGTATTCGTTTGCCGATGTATTTCATTAAAACAAATTGAGGGGGTAAATTTTTTTTCGGAGGGGGAAAATTGGGGGTGAAAAAAAATTCGGGAAGGTAACAAAAATTTGGGGATGAATTTTTTTGTGAGGATCAGTAAAAAAATCTAGCAAACCTTTTTCCTTTACATGTTGGATTTTATTCCAACCACCTCGAGTCCTATCTGAATATTTTGAACTTTTCTTCTTCACAAAATACATGCATTTCTCTTACCGATTTCAATTTTTGACAGTATTTTTGGGATTAAGTAGTCGTCTGTTTAAATATATGATAAACTGTATAATACATGGCAAAATCCGTATCACATGCCATATCATCCCTCGGGTGATACCGCATGTGATACGGATTTTGCCATGTATTATTCCCTATAAGATATTTATAGATTATTACATGGCATTTTTCATATCACACCCTTTATCAGACCAAGGTCGTAATATCAGCCCGAGAGCCGTCAGGCTCGAGGGATGATTTTATGACCGAGGGCATATGTTTGCTGATTAGGAGTTATCATCATACCTGGACTGATATGGTTTTTCAGAACGAGGCAGTCAGATATGGCCATATCGGACTGAGTATGTTGATATGGACTGTTAAATTCCGATTATATTACATATGCAATACGGTACATATCTTTGCTAAGTATTTAATAAATTTGTATATTGTACAAGATAAGAAAGAAAATTACCTTTTATGATAACACTATATTCAAATAACAACAATAATAATAAAGAACACATTGTTTCTTCACCATGTGATCCTCTGTTGTCGGCAGTGCATTCGCAGATAGAAGCTCGAATTCATGAAGTTCAAATTTTCTGGAAGAAAACGTAAGTGTATGATATTTGTAACATTTTAAAAAATATCAAAATACCGAATTATACATTTAAATTTATATTCTGCATATGGCCATTTCGACTTCAGTGCAAATACTCCTTAGGTTGTTATACTTAAAGAGAAATTTAGGTGAAAAGAATTGGTGAAAGAGAAATATGATAAATTAAGTATAAAAATAATAATGCACACCATAATGATTTGTTATGAGTTTTTCTTTCAACGTGAATTATTTTTTTGGTTGCAAATTACTGTTATCCTTACAAAATTTGACTATCACAATATTCACTCTCCTATTGAAGTGGTCATTTGTGTAAGCAGAATTTATTATTAAATTTGTGAATAGATTTTTATATATACAAAACATCAAATATTAGCACATACGAACCAAAAATGGGTCAATTGTCCGTTAAAATCTAAATAATGTGCAAGTAAAGTTTTATAAAGTTTAAATTTTCCTCACATTCCAACCATTCAAAATCCTAAATATTATGATATAAACATAGTGTATTTAACAAGAGTGTATACAAGTAAATAATATAACATATTCGAAATCATTGTGCTGCAAAAATAGATACATACATTATTTGATATCTTGCTCCTCTTGCCTTTAAAACTGAAGTTTACGTTCATATGATTTAAATAGGAAACCAATCTCAAGGGTAAAGCTTTGTGCTTGATAAATAAACAGTCAGCACTAACTGAATACAATTAGTAATTGTTACAAGTTTACTTCCATCAAACATAAGGAGCATTAAAATTGTAGTTGAATACATAAACCATTTCAGCACTATTGTCTCAATTTCAATATAATAAACTTATTATGGCTTAGCCTAGAAAATCGTAAATTCATTATTATTTGTTGTTCGCTTATTTTGTAAATACAATTTATTTAAATGTTTTAGCGGACCATATGATTCTAAAACTGGTAGAAACATCAACTTAGTAGAGATTGAATGCTATGAGATAGAATTTCATAAATCAAAACAGAAGTACTAAAGCTATACCATGACGAAATAACACGAAAAACAACTAGATTTACCAACAGTATCCATAAACCGTTTTAACCCTACCGCTGGCTTTTGCTAGTGCCGGTACCAAGTCAAGCTGTCCCGAGTTCCTATCGTTGTTTACGTTTGTCTTTTGTATCTTTATTGTTTTCTTTTTCTTGTGCAGTTCCTATTTACTTTGTTGCACGTGGCTATGTTTTTCGGCCATTGTAGGTGTTTCCTGTTATCTTTTTAGCTCACCTGGCCTAAAAGGCCATGTGAGCTATTGCCATCACTTGGCGTCCATCGGCGTCCGTCGTCCGTCCGTCCGTTGTAAACTTTTTCAAAAATCTTCTCCTCTGAAACCACTGGGCCAATTTTAACCAAACTTGGTCTGAATCATTACCAGGGTATCTTGATTCAAAATTGTGTTCGATTAGTCCGAGGACCAAACAACATGGCTGCCGTTACTAAAAATAGCACATAGGGGTAAAATGCTGTTTTTGGCAAATAACTCGAAAACCGTTACAGATATCAAAAATCTGACAGGAGCAAAAGTGATCAGCATGGCAAGATGTACCCGCCCTGCAATTTGGAAGAAAATCTGATGGCCAGTTTTGGAGTTATTGCCCTTTTTCCGGAAATTTTTCAAAATTTTAATATATTTTATTTTTTATCAAAGAAACTATAGCAGATAGAGGTCAACTTTAAATTGCAAAAATGTTTAGCATATCAAGATCTATAGCTACTCACCCTGAAATTTTGAAGAAAACCAAAAAACCCTTGTAGGAGTTATTGCCCTTTTATCACAGAATTTTCAAAATTTTCATATTTTTCGTCTTTTATTTCCAAAACTATAGAAGATGAAGGTTAAGTGTAAATTGATAAAATGTTTGCCATGCAGTGGTGACTTCAACAGTTATGTTAAAAATCATTCTTTGACCGCAATTTTCAAAATGACCGCAAAAAAGCCGGAAAATTCAACATTGTTCAATTTCAATAAAATTGGGTTTCCAAATAGATATTGATGTTGCGACTTCAAAAACCAGTGTTGAAAATTGTTTGTTGACCGCCATTTTCAAAATGGCCGCCAAGAAAGGCGGGAAGAATCAACGTTGTCTGATTTCAATGAAATTTGGTTTCACAATAGGTGTTGATGTCGCAACTTCAAAATCGATGTTGAAAATTGTTTGTTGAATGCCATTTTCAAAATGGCCGCCAAAAAAGGCGGGAAAATTCAACATTGTCCGATTTCAATGAAATTGGTTTCCAAATAGATATTGATGTACTGATGTTGAAAATTCTTCGTTGTGAAGTTCAACTGTATAACTTACAATGTAAGCTTGATTGTCAGATTGTGCTTCATAGTTTTCTTCACAATATAAGAAATATGTTTTAAACTAGATTATAAAGGGGAACCCCTGCCAATTTTTTTATGGAAAGGGGGACTTGAAATGTTTTGATTTCAGCAATATGCATTATCTGAAATATAAGGGGAATCCCTGCCCAAATTCTTTTTTGAATGATGGTCTGAAATGGGTTGTAATGGATAGTTGGGCTTTAAATTACCGTGGAAACTGCTGAATCTACTTGCCCAATTGGAATTATACTTGGTGACAACTGTTCATAGTCGGTACCTATCGAAGAATGTGTCTGGAAAGTCTGCATGTATTCCAAGATGGCCGCCAGTGGTGGACATAGTTTAACATTAGACCCTATAGGAAAAACACATTCAAAGACATTCCTCTCTGAAACTACTTGGTCAGATGGAATCAAACTTGGTCACAATAGGTCTTTTATGGTCTTTTTAAAAAATTATGTCTGACAAGTCTGCACCTCATCCAAGATGACCGCCAGCGGGGACCATTGTTTAACATTGGACCCTATGGGAAAAACATGTTCAAAGATTTTCTCCTTTGAAACTTCAAGAAAATGAGACACTTTAACATTGGCTTAATTTAGGCTGCAGTTTATGCCAGTCATGGACCAGGTGAGCTATACAGGCTCTTGAGAGCCTCTAGTTTATTCTAGGTTTCATTATGAGTGAGGCTTGTATATCGCTTGTTATCAACTCGAGCTATTTAATAACAATAATAATTACCAAGCTTCAGTGAGTTAATTATTATATGTAATTAAATAGCAAGAGTTGATAACAAGCGATATACAAGCCTCTCGAGTTGTGAAATCTATTTCACTAATGATAAATTTCATTTGTAACTTCTTCTGTTGTGTTCTCCCAATTATGTTAGGTTGGAAGAATTTAGTTTTTTGTGTTTGTGAATACATCGAATATTGATTATGTACTTTAACTTATCCTAAAAATGAATCCATGAATGTAAAGTCTAACAATAAATTTTTCCCGTATATACAGTAGAAACTATAAACAACGATATGTGTTGAAAATATAGGAACTATGTTGCATTATAAAAACAAGTACATGGTTCCACGCTGGGGACAAACCTGGGTATCTTTTCAGAAAGTTCGGTTGAATTGTAATAACAATTTTAAACATCTATCATAAAATTAATATTTGCTTGTCAGATGTTTGAAAACGTTACGAATTATTTGTAATTAAATGAAGGTGTAAACTTCTCTGTATCTTTGGTGTCAGTTTCCACGCGTCAATGATCTCAATACACATTACATCAACACAGGAAGGAAACTTATTTTTAGCATTAAAATAATAGATTTCAAGTGGAAAAAACATATTCAACTGTTAATTATAATATGTGTACACACCAAGCTCATTTTTTTAAATTTTCTTCTTCTTTCCAATAAAATTAACAATAATACAGACGACATAATGAAATGAGCACGGTATTAAAAATAACTAAAGAATTTCCATGACGTGGTTTTGATGCGATGTGTGACCTCAAGAACAACCAATGAAAATACGGCTGAAAAGTTACCAAATCGCATGAAAGGCCAATGAAATAATAGCATAAAAGTTATCACTAAGTGATACGAAAATAAGCTAATCGTGTAAGAAATAGATATTGCTGCCACATGATAAGAGAAATCAGAATAAAAACATCAAAATAGTTTGATAACTTTGTGTTTAAGTTTTAGATTGATGAAAAATAACTAAGTACAGTTCCATGTAGAATTAAAAAATCTAGAGGAACATGAGTGAAATAAATTTTCTTTCCTTCTTGATTTTGCAGTGTAGTTTTAAACATTTGTCTTCCAAATATTTAGATTTCAAGTACACTGAAGAGACATAAGTTGTCGAAATGGCTAAATGCAGAAACAAAATTTACAGGTAGTTCGATATTTAGTTTTTTGTAAGAAATAAATCCAGTTTTTCTTGTTTAACCGTTGCAGAAATAAATTAAATAAAACGTACTACAGGTGAAATAGCGGATTATTGACAGGACAAATCCCTCTATTCATCTGCATAACTTATGACATTTTTGAGCATTCTCAGCTAAGAGTTGTATGAAATTTACAGCTATTTTATTGTGCAATCATGCTTAGTTTTGTGTGTATTTGAGGACCAAAATCGTATTTTGCGCAAACCCTTTCCCCTTTTTAAAATATTTCGTACAGATTGTACTACAACAGGGGAGATAACTCGTTTATATTTACATAGACACTATGAGAACATGGCATGCTAAAATAACCAAAACAACAAACACTTTAGAACAGTACTTTTTGCCTAGGAATTTACTTATGAATAGACATTTTGATAATACCAGAATTACTGAAAATAAAATAACACATGTGCAATCACTTTTGCAAAATATTTTTTATGTGGCACTGTACTTAAATGATTGTGTACATATTTCAGTATTTTCAAAATGTTGACTATATTGATGAGGATACTAAATCAATATGCAAAACTCCAATATGACTAATATTGAATGCAGACAAAATTCAAAACGTGTTTTCCAAAGGGATATAATTACGTTGTCCTTAGAAATGTTATCATATGCAAATAAAACCTAATTTGTACTTAAACATGTTAAACAAATATCCCTTTCATTTCCACTAGTCAAAACGTTAATTTTATTTAAAATACGCTCCATTGGCTTGTCCCAGTCTTCTTATAAAATTTTAGTTTCTTGATATTCGGGTTA
>MJUU01018107.1:26037-41237 GCA_002080025.1 Modiolus philippinarum | reverse complement strand
ACACATTCCCACTTTCAAAGTCATGACACATAACAACTGGAAAAAAATAAACTTACTTTAAAAATGTTACACACAACACAAGCTATTGGTGGTATATTAATTTTATTTCCACTACCAGTAAAAAAATGACTACTTTATCATTGCTAGAAATATATTTTTATAGAATGATAAATTCCTCAGTTTAATACTGAACTGATATAAACAAGCGGACTTTTCATTGCCAGTGCTTTTGATTTGTGGCGTTCTTGTTCATTTCTGTATATTTGTTTCGTATTAATCATCGTGTCTAAATTTGTTCATAGAGAATAAATGCTGATTCTCTTTCCACAAGCTTTAAAATGTAACATAGGCGTCAACTGTTATTTAGGTGTCAACTTTCATTTAAGCGCAAAATACTGAAGTGCAAATTCAAGGATTCACATCGAAATGACAGGGAAATTAACACAATTTAAATTAATCATACTTTGATTACTTTCAAATGATTCTGTTTGCACATAAGAAATTAATATAGGTCACCGTTGGAGTAGAGGAATATCTAGGTAAAACGTTAAAATCTCTGATGATACAATTTCATTTTTTTCTTTGCATGAAGCAACTTATTTACAGTTCTTGCTTTTTGTGCAATTTTTAAAAATGAAAATGTTGAAAAAAAAAGATGAGACATTCAAAACTTATTTTGTTAACTTTCGAAACGTATGAATTTCAAATCTAAATGAACAAATATAATAAAAATGGTTGAATAATACAATTCTTATTTCTCAATACAACTATGCTATAACTCACTATTCATGTGGCTGGAATTTTTTCCTGGCTCCGAAAAGAATGAAAAAAATGCAAAAAAGCAAGTGATGTCCAAACAATAAACACTTAGATGAACTGTTCAAAAGAAAAAGTGAATATACATCATGAAGATTATAATAGCATATGAGATTATACAAAATGTATATAAATATATATAATTAATAAACTTAAGTCTCACATTACATGTCAAAATAATTTTGTGGTTCACTCTATATTGATAAGTTGGATTTTTTTCTAGTTTGATTTTTACTGTCAGTCTTTTTGTGTATTTAGTTTTTAGCCATTCACCACACATAGCGGGATGGTTTGGATCCAAGAAAACGAGTTTAACCCCACCGCAATTTTTTGCGCCTGTCCCAAGTCAGGAATATGTTGGTCATTGACTTGTCCTTGTCTTCTTATAAAATTTTAGCTTCTTGATATTTGGGTTATTAGATGTGTTTTTTTTTTCCCGTTGATTAATTCACTTTTTTACCTTTTTGTTTCCATTTAGGGCTTACTATATGGTGTGAGGTTCCTCATTGTGTTGAAGACCGTACGTTGACCCCTAGATGCTTTGTTTTGGGTCGTTTTAACCTGGATATGGGATTTTTTTCTCCTTGACATTTACCCCATTTCCTTTCTTTTTCATTTCTATTTGGTCTCACACAGAGATGGCGGGGGCAGTATAATCTCTCTGTAATATCAGTGCATTCGAAAAACAGCCAAATCCCTCAATGGGAAGGTAATCTCGATATTCATTTCTCTAATTTTAACCCTCTTAGTTTTCTACCATAGACCCCTATATTTAATTTTTAGGGACCTGTACTATCGCAAATATAAGCGGTCCAGGGGGATTGGCAGGTTTCCGACATGAACCGCAAAAGCAAACACTTTTTGTAATGCATCAAGTATAGTAATTGCGAAGAAATTTATATAGAGCAAACCGGTAACAAGTCCGCGCATACGGCAACGAAAATACAGGTACATTCCAGTTAGAAAACATTTGGATGTTTGCAGCGTTGGGATTATTTTTTAATTTTCACAAGTGAGATAAAGAATGTGCGATTTGAAAGTCTATAGGAAGGAAATATACCTTTTTCTATATTTAAACCAAAATGAACGTTAATTGTACATTTAGTCTAGAACTATATGTGTTTTTGAACGTTGTGAAATTTATCTCCTTCGATTATCCCCGCACTTTCGAAGAAAGTTCGGGGATAATGTTTTACCCTCCGTCTGTCCGTTCGTCCGTCCGACCGTCCGTCCGTCACACTTTTCTTGTGACTCAAACTCCTCCTACATTTTTGGATTAAGGGATTTAATGTTGTTGTAGAATTGTTGCATATAGTCTGCAGATGCGCAATAAGCTTTCGGATTTTCGATATTGGTCTTGGTGCAAACAAGAGGCCCCATGATGTCAATTTTTACACATGTGGCATGTGACACAAACTCCTCCTACATTTATGGATTTAGGGATTTAATTTTGTTATAGAATTGTTGCATATAGTCTGTAGATGCGCAATAAGCTTTCGGATTTTTGATATTGGTCTTGGTGCAAACAAGAGGCCCCATGATGTCAATTTTAACAAAGACCCAAGGATGTGGATTAGACACATGTGGCATGTGACGCAATCTCCTCCTACATTTTTGAATTTAGGGATCAAATCTTTATGCAGAATTGTTGCATATAGTCTATATATTTGAAATAAGCTTTTGGAATTTTGGTTCCGGTTCCAACTTTGGTACATTTCCTGAAAATGTCAAAGACACTTATTTTTTTTAAAAGTTTGGCATATTATCTTATATTCTGACAAATGTTTGGTAAAAACAAAATTCTGATAACTTAGGATTCTGAAAGGCGGTTCCAATTTGGTAAATTTCCTGAAAGTCTCAAAGACCCTTATTTTTTGGAATTCTACCTAGCAACCATACTTAAATTGTTTATTTAGTTTAGGACAAACATTTTCATCATTTGGATTTCAAAAATATTAATTCCAATCTTGGTAAATTTCCTGAAAGTCTCAAAGACCACTTATTTTTGGAATTCTACTTAGCAACCATATATCCTAGAATTCTTTTAGTAACAATAATGACTATCAATAGGTAGATTTGAAATAAAGTGAAAAAAATATGCCAAGGGTGTATAACAACTGTTATTTGTGTCAAACAGGGAGTGCGGGGATAGCTGTCGTTTTCGACAACATCTAGTTTATACTTAATGTTATGACGTTGCGTTACCACCCCTGCATAATTATGCTATTTCACCTGACAATTGTTAACGGATACATGAAAGTACTAGTAAATTACTGAATATATTTGATAAATCCAGATATGTTGGACTTTTTATATTAATGCAGTTTTGCGTATCACTCAAATTGTAATGGTCAATACCTCAGTGGAAAGATGATCTCTATAATGTTATGTCATTGACTTTAGATAACGATGTGGATATTACAAAAAATAAAATAATAAATAAATAAATAAAAAAAATTATAATAATAAATCAAAGTACATGGCAAATACCAGAATACAGAAAAACAAAGACATGAGACAGCCACAAAGCATGAAAATAAAACACAACATTCAGAACTACGGCACTTATAGTGTGAACTCCAATAAAAACCGGGAGTGAATTCAGGTGCTCCTGAAGGGTAAGAATGTTTCCCTTCGCATGATGAATGATGCAATCCAGAGTTAAACGTCATAACTTCCTATGATGCCAAGGTGACGGTCATAGAATCTTAAAGTGGATGAAAGTAACAAAAGCTGAACAAATCCCTGACTTAGCTGCACTTTGGGCAGTGTTTTGCTCTTTTAGAAATCACTGTTTAGACTACAAGCTTGTCGGACAGTAACGAATAAATTATGAAATGTACACAATGATGATAATGCTCTTCTAAGTAATTAAGGGCAAAATTGTGAAGGACGAACAAGGAACATGACAAATTGGTTCAGAGTATAAAAAATTATTTATTCTAAAATTATACATGAGTTTAATAGAATTATTCTTTTTTATAAGGTTGATTAAATCAGCTGTAACATAAAACATAAAATGGAAATGAGGTAAAAGTCAAATATGTTTGACATGCATCATCAATTTTTATAACAGAAAAAATTCGTTATCAACATCAAAAATGCATGAATTTGTTTTGATATACTTAGTATACATGCAGTATAATAACTATATATAGATATGAACTTTAACTTATTTGACTTTTTTTAAAACGTTCATTCGAAAAGCTTTAAAATATTCGTGATATAACAATAAAATATTTCAGTCAGACAGGACAAATTGTACGTTTTTATGGCGACAAGTAAGTATAAATGTCTTACAACAAAATGTAAATAACAAAATTCCGAAGTTGCTTTTAATTTAGTTTCTGCGTGGTTTCTGCATATTCGCTTATTTTCCAAATTAAATAGATCTCATGCTTACGCTCAATGAACTAAACAATACATTGTGGGAAACGACGTCTCAAAATTATCGTCAATGTAAAGATCTGGCGCATTAATATGAAAACGATGATTCCATTAATTTACATCTAAAATCTTTTTAACGATTTTAAATCAACCGTGATGAATATCAATAATAATGTCACTCGTGACGAACCACGAAATTGATAAAACTCGTTTCTGAACAAGTCACGGAACTCGTTTAATCCAGCGTTGTTCGGCAAATTTTTTATTATTGGTGTTCATCGTTATGACTGGTCAGTTAGTTATACTAAAATTAGTTACACAAGATGACATTTATTTATCAATAAAATCAAATCATATCAGATGCATCCTATACGCCTCTTGCTATAATATTTATATTTTTGATTGTAGGGAAAATAGTTACTGTTGCGCAGGGTTTTACAGGAATGCGACAACTAATAAATGTAACAGTGAGTGTTTATCCTTAATGACGTTAACAAAAATATTTATATGAAAAAGAAAGGAAATGGGGTAAATGTCAAGGAGACAACATCCCATATCCAGGTTAAAACGACCCAAAACAAAGCATCTAGGGGTCACTTATGTCATTTCTTAATATAACTGCTGATGCTGTCAACTATCAAAGCTTCTTGTGATCATATCCACATTATTTGCAGGTTTTATATTTTGTGAATGTCGGTATCTTACGATGCTTTCAACTATCCATTATATCGAATATTTCACAATTATAAATACAATGATTCGATTGTACTTAACTTTTGGATATTTCTTCGTCTATTGAATGTTGAAATTCGCCCCTAGGGCATTTCTCTACAATTGCAATGCAATACTTTGTATCTGTTTAGTTTCAGACCTATATGGACAGAGTTCATGTAATTGCATAATTCCCTTTTCCACTGGTAGCATATTCGGTGGCATTATCTTGTGTTTTGTTCCTTCGGTATACTACTGCCATTGTTTTGGATTAAGGGTCCTTTTTGTGAATACATGTGATAGTGAAAAATGAATTATATATTTGGAACATACTGTTGCATTTTTCTCTACTAACCATAGCGCATCATCACTGTATTTATCTGTAAATGAGTGTATAACAAAATTACCCAGCAGAGTTGTCGAGAGCCAAAGTGGATGAGACAAATATAAAAATCAGGTGGGAACCACCGGACAAATTGTCGACATGGTCATAACTTGGTACAGGCATTCCAAAAGAAATAAAATGAAAAGGACAACAGGAAACACCTACACTGGCTGAAAATTATAATCACATGCCACAATCTGCTAGGGAACTACACAGGAAAAACACAAATAAGACAAAATACAAACGTGAACAACAATAGGAACTCGGGACAGCCGGACTTCGTATCGGCACTAGCAAAAAATAAAAGTGACAACAAAAGTTCGAATCGATCAAAGGAAGAGACCAGCAAAGAAAATCCGTATAACATACGACTGAATCAGGGAAACACAATCCAACACAGAACATTTTTGACAAGCCGTCATATTCCCGACTTGGAACGGGCCTTTTATGAATAAAATGGTGGGTTAAACCAGGTTTAATGATGCATCAACCTCCCGCTTATAATGACGACTAACTATAGCTTCTGTGTGCCCAGATTGTGTTAAATGTCAAAGCCATAATATTGTCAGGGGGCACTACATTATTTCAATACGCCAATGTTTGACAGACCTCGAAAATAATACTTTAAAAAATAGTGCCTTTTAATTTGTAGTGACTCCAGCCAATTGATACATGGGTCCTATTTCTGTATCCCGGGACCCTCGGGGTCAGCCTCAGTTTAGGAGGGGTCACACCCCGCAAGCCGGAGATACTAGGTCCTATTTCTATATCCGTCGGAGAGTAAAGAACAGTTGAAAAAACATGATTAAGTTGCGTAACAACCTAGAACGGATCGAATGAAATACGACCAAATACAAAGTACAAAATTAACCGGAACGTTTCAATTCAATTTTATTTTCTTATTTGACATACAACATATGGTTTAAATGTATCTATCTTATCGTGTTGGTGATCTGTTAACAAAATAACAAGTTCCCGCACCTAGGAAAATTCATTTCTATTTTATGTGAATTTTTGAAATCCCGGAATTTAAAATACGAGTCAATGGGAGGCCGAATTAGTGGTGTGCCTCCTGTCAAAACCTAGAATTTTTCTCACATAGGTAAAATGTTTTTGTCATTTGATGTACAAGCGTTGTCTCATACAGGTAAAATGTTGTTGTCGCTCGGTGCACAAATCACACTAAAGTGGCAAAAAGAGAAACATCAAGGAAGAAGCCAAAACGTAAACAAAACCGTCTTCAATAAAATTGGAAATAGGAATTGAATATTTATCAATCAAATCAAGATATTGTCCAATAAATTTCTTCAGAAAAACTATTAATCTGCATTTCTCGAAGCCCTGATTTAAAAGTTTACGAATTAAACATCTGTGTCGTTTCAAAAAATCTTGATAGTGACTACATGCTCTAGCGTAATGGATAAATTGGGAAATATACACTCCATACGATGGGGAAGACGGAATATTACTGTCGAGGTGTGGAATATTTACAATATCAAAATTGAAATCGTCTCTTTTGTCATACATTCGTGTGCTTAGGTTGCCACTGTCGTCAAAATCCAAAAGTAAATCTAAAAACGAAACAGAATGGTCAGTGTCTGTAGTCTCCTTTATTTCAAGTTCTGTCGGATATATTGATTGATTGATTGAATATTGTTTAACGTCTACTCAGCAATATTTCAGCTATATCAAGACGAGAACAAGTTTGTTGATAAATAATCACTTTGGGGTATGGAAATGGCCAAGGGACGGGAAATTCTGACTGCCACTGGAAAAGTAGGGTGAAATCGTCAAGGGCGGGGAATTAAGCCTTGTAGCCGATCACCTACGGACCACCCCAAAAAGAGCTTGCTACAAGGGTTCTTTAACGTGCAGGAAGCGTGGCATTTCTTCCAACACGTGGACCTGAGTTTACATCCCATCCGAAAGATGGGTTGTGTATTTATTAATCCCGCACAACCACGGAATGGGTCCTATTTCTATATCCCGGGACCCTCGGGGTCAGCCTCCGTTTAGGAGGGGTCACACCCCGCAAGCCGGAGATACTGGGTCCTATTTCTATATCCCGGGGTTCCCTCGGGGTCCTCTGTTAGGATGGCTCATACTCCAAACTCAGAGGATGCTGCGGGCCTATTCTTCAGCCGGGACCGCGCACGGCGGGTCGGATATATTAATGGAATATAGTCGGCAAAGTCAGCAAAAGCCAGCGGTAGTTTTAAACCGGTTAATGGGTACCCAAACCTCCCCTTTATCTGTCCCGTTTTCCTATAGTTTAGTAAACATACGAATAAAACCCAATACAGGTAGACTAATTACTCCGTGACCACAATCTTGAAAGAAGAGAAATAACAATACGTAATTTTGAAAGATGGGCCAAGGGGTGCTCACCGCTAATTTGTCGGCTAGCTAAAGGAGCGTAGTCTGCTGGTAAAACACTTTCGCACTACGGAAGAAAAATCAAACTCAAAACTTCCCTCAGGATTTGGTCAAGAATCATCATATATTTCAGTAGACATCGACAGTATCAGTTAGAGGCCAGTATGCATGTAAAATTTTCTGGTCACTAGATCTCAAAGCTAAATCAACGGATGCAAGCAGAGCATTTGTCAAAATCCCCTATTATGTAAAGAATGTAAGTTACTTCCCAGCTTTTCTTGATTTTTAATCAGTTTCTGGCATTTTTTAACAATGTTCCCGTAAAAACGAGGATAAGAAATGCCCTTAGTAATAAGCTGTTAATAAGCGAGTAACGCCATATTTAGATATTTAATATTCATATCTCTTGTAAAACTTCTTAAAGGTATTCAACAACTTAAGAAATCTGTAACCCTGTTGTAAAAGTTTGGCTGTGATAGTAAGGTTACGTTCATTAAAATCGTCAAGAGTAGAACAAACACGTGCGAATCGTACTAGTTGAGAAATGTACACCCAGTATGATGGAGCTTGAGGGATGTCGCCGTCAAGAAAAGGGAAATTAATTAAAGTGACATCAAAATCATTCCTTTTATCATATATTTAAATTTTCATTTTACCAGCGTCAATAATGATAGTTGGACCCAGAAAAGGGCAGTACTTGGAATCATTGTTAGCCTTATTTAATTTCAGTTCTTGTAGGTAAATAATGTCTACATAATCTAAAAACTGGGGATTGTCAATAGTAAGGATATCGTCAATATACCTGGTGAAAAAAATAAGATTACCACCGTTTTGTATGGTTCCGTTTTGAAGTCTTTCATAAAGTCTCGTTTGAAACAGAGCTGAAAAAGATCTCCAATGAGAGATGCACAATTTGTACTCTTGGGAATACCTATGACCTGTTGATAAACAGTGTTGCCAAAACGAACAAAAATGTTGTCCAGCGGATGCGTATAAATTCAGCGATAGTATCATTCAGCGACTATCGTTTCAGTGACATTTTTGGAGTAATTTCGTATATGATTTCAGCGACGTCTTTTCTACATATCATATGTAAATTCAGCGACATCAAGGTTTTATAAATTATACAAAAAGTATAAATTGAATGGATTTAAATTTCACATCAAAATAAAAAGTTATTTTCAGAAAAATGTCAACCGGACAGTACTAGTTAGAGGTAGTTTTTCTTGAAGACTCAAATTCAACATCAGTGACTTTTTTGACCAATACTTTTTCTTTCTTAATGATGCCAAAAAGATTTTTACTAATGGATAGGGATTGAACATGGACATGGACAAGTACAACCGTCTTAAGAAAATAGCTCCGTCGAGTTCTAACCGTCAAAGAGCAATCAACTGAACACCAGATGAGTGAATTACAGGAACAATTCTGATTGGATAATATAGTAAGTGAGAACCGAACCGTCAATCAAAACGAACAATCCAAGGACAATGACAACATCAGAAAGAAAAAAAAAAGGAAAAAAAAACTGACACAACATGGGTACGGCACAGAAAAGAAAAATGAAGACACACACACAAAGATGAACAACACGGGCCCAATAAAAAAACATGGGTGAGATCAGCTGCACCGGTAGAGTTAGCATCTCCTGCTTCTTATAAGACACCCGCCTTGTTGAACATGTCAAATCCGGTAGAAAAGTCATATCCAATAGAGGAAACAACAATTAAGCTTTAGAGGGAAAGATCTGTTGTCATCTGGGAAACAGATATCCCATAGGGTCTCAAGGATCGAGTATGTATCACTCATAGCATACACAGGCACAAACTGCAATTACTTAGGAAGGCTTTATAGTATACATAGAATCATTGCGGAGTTTTTAAACAATCTCGGAGTTTTATATGATTTTAAAATGAAAATGAATTTTATGAACAATAAATTTTGACTGTAAAAATAACCTACTCAAACTCCTACTTCTACCTACTTGTGATGAACAGGGCATAGGGAGGCGTAAGGGGTGACATATACCGTATTTTCACAGGTAAATGTCGCTGAATTAATAAAATATAATGTCGCTGAATTGATATGCTTTTTGTCGCTGGAATGATTATGTCGCTGAAATGAAAAAAGTTCGAAATGTCACTGAATTTATCATCTCTGTGTCCAGCAAAAGATTGATTGCATTAATCATATCATCACATGTTTAGGAACAATAATAATAATAACAATAAACCGGTTTTCAGGCATGCTAAACCTCCACTAAAATTGCGATAGTGTCCATCAGAAACTGAACAGCAATTGCTATTGAAAGGTCGTAAAATAAATTATCATCCCAGTACTAAGAAAAAGATTTCTGAATCAGAGTTCGGACAGAAACTGTAAATGTTTCCACATATGGCTGGTATTTATAATAGATTTTTTAAATCGTACCATACTTTTCCTTTTAAATTTAAAAAAAGGCATGGATTATAACCTCATACAACAAAAAAGAAATATTCGCCCCGGCATTAAGTATAAAATGAATCTTGAATCACAGTCGAAACTTCAAAATGGAATGGCACCATTTAACCTCGATTTTTTTCCTAGCTGTGCCATTTTTGAAACATGCCCAAATGTTGTCGAAGTCGTGCATGGTGGTCTTTCTAGGAATAAATCAATATAAGCCACAATTGTGTGATTTCTGAAGTATAAGAAGTCAAACTTTGATGTAGATAGCCTTTGTGTTCAATTTAGCCTATTTTACCTTGTTTTGGAAAATATTACTACTCGAAGGACGCCGAAAACAAAAACCATTTTTTTTTGTGGCGAATCAATAAACATTTGCCATAAATTCACGGGAAAGTTTCCATACCTCTTTTTCCACAAGGGACTCATTTCTATGAACTTAGTAATAACTTATTAATGACTGTAAGAGAAAAGATGTATCATTGGATCTTCGTCTTTTTTATCTATTTGATTGTTTATGGAACTAGGATTTTGCCTGCACTGCATCATGCATATTGTTATACTATCTTTATCCGAAGTGACATACATCACACGAGGATATTGGAAAAATTCGAAAGATTTATTTCAAAATCTTCAATCCTGTTCATTTTCCTAAATACATTCTCTCAAAACATTAAATTTCTCCACACTTCATACCACACTTCTTCATGATAAACTAAAATCGCTAATTATAGGTATCATTCAAAATTCCTTTGCTGATTCAAAAGCAAATTGTTGCAGAAGATTGTAAATCCCACTTTCTTCCAAAAACTTTTATAAAATTAAAAGTTTGCTATGATGAAAAACAGGTGTGCTTTATTCTTGATTTTCTTATAGATTATATAAATTCCGCTAAAAGTTAAGAATCGCCTTACTTTTTACATGAACATCAGTTTTGAGGCTGTATTGAGCTAAGAGGATTTAGTTCAAAACACCATGAATGAAATAATTTTAATATTTGGATGTCAAATTTTGATCATTCTTCATAGTGTGGTCTTGAAATTATGCACTGCCAAATTTAAGGACAAAATGTTGTAGGTTTGACCACAAAAATAAGTTTCAGTTCAATACATTAATTCTCAATGAAGATCACTGTTGTTATTGTTGATACAAAAGTAAAACGCAAATTAACATTCCTATTTGTGCTCTAGGTGACAGTTTTTGGCATAGCAGGTGATGTATGAATACAGGGAGATCATCCAATTTTACGACATTTTAACAGATTTATTTCCATTAATGTGACGAAATTCAAAACAAAACAATTTCTTTGCTGAATTTTGCCATTAAATTAAGGTTCTGTCAATGCTAAGGCCATTTTTAAGTACATCGGCAAACGAATACCGAAGCAAGAACGAGGAAAGGGGAAATTCTAAAATCATAAATCCAAAATCACGACAATTCACAGCAACACGAATTGAGACAGTATTACAAAGACAAAACAAATAAACAAAAAAGAACAAGAACGTCACAAAACTAAAGCACTAGCAGTGTGAACCCCTATAAAAACTGAGGTATCATTTAAGACGAGCCCTAATTTGAAAACTTTCGAGCAAGATTTTCAAATAATATTTATAATTTTGAAGTCTGAGTTTTTGTTGTCATTTCAAAACAACGGCCTAATGCCTGTCTGTTTTCAAACAGGTAAGGCTTTATTGGATTCAGAGTGTATCGAGTGTATCGATTTTCTTCTTTTGGCCATTATTTGGTTGGATTTCGGTAAAATTTGGCATTTTTTTTTCAAAGATTTCAATCCTTAGAAAAATCGTTTTCCATTACTGCAAGGTATAAATATCCCAATGTGTACGTTTTGGTTACAAATTGTCAATTTAGTCGATTTTGAACATTTTTAGGGAACGTGGAAACTTCGGGAATTATTTTGTCAAAATTTATTGAAAAAACACTTTGATTACTTTGATTGAATTTGGGCGATTTCCAAATCCGTTAAAAGAATCAATTAAAGCTCAAAACTAACAATAATGGAATGTTGAACCACAGATGCCCCATAATATAATCTGGTAGCAAAATTTGAACGCACAATGTACCATATTGTAGCCCTTGTTGAAAATGGTATTCTCATTTTGAAGGAATCGTTTTATCTTTGGTTGCAAAAATCAGATTTTTGATTATCTATTCAAAAGCTAGAAAGTAATTTTACATTCTTCATGTTAAGGCTTAAAATCATTCAAAATTTTATACCTATATCTTTCAACATGTTTGCCTGGCGAAACTTTAAAAGTAAACGATGCTTTATTTTTGGCGGACTGTATATATTTGTCAAATTTGGAGGTGCTATGTTTTATCAGCAACTAGTTAGTATACTGGCATAAACTCCTACCACACTGCATTTGTTCAGGGAGGGTATAGACTCATATAATAAAAGAAGCTAGATCCTCTAACCACACTTATAGATACATTGATGGTGTTCTTTTTATTAATAACAAGTATTTTGCTAAAAAGATCAATCAATATATCCTTCAGTATTAGAGACAATTCTTATTAAGTCAACAAAACAAAGTCTGGTGACTTATTGTTTATACTCTGTTTCTTATCATAATTCCACAAAAGATTTCACAAACTTTGTCCAGACAACACATCCAAGATGTGTAAAAAGGACTTTGAATTTTCAAAATGACCACCGTCATTGGTCACTTTGAACTTTGACCTCAAACCTTGTAATTGGAATATCTCAAAAACCGTAAATGATAGCTGATTTACAGTAATGACAAAGGTGTTTATTAGGTCATAACGGACCTTTGTTACATTCGGATCGAAACTATATCATTGGATGTGCCCCTTAGAAGTTTTGTCACATCTTTAAGCATGTTTTTTTTTCTTCTCGAAAACGGTTAGGGCAGAAACCTGAAACCTTTTCCATTCAACTTGGGCGACATATGTAACATTTAAAAGTGGAGAGTCATATTGCTACTTACGGAGTACATTTAAACATTTGATTCGTTACGGAAAAGCTAGTAAAAATTGCTCGGACTTTCTCATAAATATCTACATGACAGCCATATATATCAGGGCTTCAGAAATCCCCTCTTGTAAAGTCTTTAAAATAGTTCTTAAGTTGATAATAGTTCCTTGTGAAAAAGTTTCGAAGCGTCGGTCAGAACATTTATTCAAGTTTACTTAGATGAAAATTTCTTTCGATTGTCTACAACCTTGCTGTTGAAAAGGGAAGCTTTGCACTCGACAACACAGGTTTACCAACCATTTCCAATCCAGGTAGCAAAATACAAAAAAAAAAAAAAAAATCAAAAACAAAAACAAAAAACATAAACGACAGTAAATTTTGTTATGCTATATGATAATATGTTTGCAAGGTGAGCTGCAAAGATGGAATACTAGTATATGATTCCGAATACAATAGAATGAATTTTGCAAAATTTCCTGTGCAGAAACATAATTGTATTATTGTTCAAAATGTAAAATAAAATTTTGGGGTCACCGTGCATTTAAGCGCAAAATCTGAAATTGAAAATTTTAGGATTTTACATAGAAATGATAAGGAAAATGATCATACTAGAGGATAGTTTTGAAAATCTATTATAGAATTTTTTAAATACTTTGCATGATTAATTATCATTATGTAGTTTACATATAAAAAATAAAAATTAGGGGTTACCGTTGAAATAAGAGAGAAAAATTGCAAAATGTTTATTTCTCTAGAGTATATCTTTGTTAAAATATTTTATCAAATTATCTCCCTTGAATAATTTCTGTGTTCTGTAAATCCAGCAACAGATTTAAAGCTCATGTGTTTTAAGTCATGGTTTTGTAATGAAAATGTTATAAAAATGAATAGAAATATAAATTTTAAATACATTTGAACTTTCTTATCATTTTAAATAACTATTTCGTTAAATTTCTTAACGAATGAAACCTAAATGAACAATTATTAGACAAATATGGCGGAATAATACCACTGAGACACCTTAAACCAGTCTGTTTGCATCGGAGAATACAACAAGGTCTGCGGTCTTTTATATTGCTTTGGTGGTCTAGAGCGATGTTTATATAGATGGATAAAACAACGGCAGTAGAATAAAGCAGGCCTAAGACCTGCTGGATTTTCCGATGCTAACAGGTTTAAACCGATTTTTCATTAGACTGTTGGTGTTCGGAATCATATATTCTACCTTTCGACTCGCCTTACCAACACATTATCATTCATATTATATAGAGCTGTGAACAACACATTAATCTATTAACATATATGTTATTGTCTCATGTTCATTTACTCCATATCCTGTCGTAAAATATCTATATTGTTATGCTGTATAAGTAACCTCTCTTCAGCAGAATTACAATCAAATAACATGGAAAGCCATTATCAAAAAGTCAGGACAGCTGCAATTTATAATTTGTCCTGTGGTTTTGCAACTGTTATGTCTTTTTGCTCATCGAATTTTGGATGTTGACAAAGCATTGTTGTTATTGAACAAAATAACATATTACCGAAGTAGCTGTTAATTTGGTTTCTGCATATGCGCATTTCGACAACTTATGTCTCTTCAGTGCAGATAAAATCAAAATACTGGAAATCCATATACCGAAATATGTGTACATACTGATAGAGAACAAATTACCAATAAGATCTAAATAGAAAAGTCAAAATCAGCTAAGGACAGAGCTATGCAAGATGGAGATACTCCTTAGTTTTGAACAAAATTTTGTTAAATTTAGATATTGCAAGTTTCCAGATAAAATCGGTTTTCGGGCCAGCACCGAAGTACTGGCTACTGGGTTGGTGAATACCCTCAGGGACTAACAGTCCACCAGCAGAGGCATTGGCCCAGTGGTTATAAATAAGTGTGCCGCAAAAGTAGAAACATATATTTCTGTTTTCTTATAATCTTTATTTTAAAATTTGTCATTCCCAAGAAACTATAAACAGTTGAAGAACTGCTACATAAAGCAAACTGGTCTTTTGTGTATTGGATTGGTGGCATTTATATATGTATAAAGAACAGATTCGTAAAATGATAGTAAATAGATAGTAAATAGAGACCGGTGCTTGGGACAATCTTAAACTTCC